>PVKS010014236.1:0-48798 GCA_004027875.1 Aplodontia rufa | reverse complement strand
TGAACAGTGGGTAGGGACTAAGCTCTCCAGTTTGAAAACAGGAAATTCCTTTCCACTTTCTACTAACTCAGTGATCAATGCCTTTTGTGTCCCAACCAGTAAGGAATCTAATTACTCACATTACTGTGTAAGTTAGCTTCCCGATGCTGTAACAAAATACCTGCATTTATAAACTTAAAAAAAATGGTTTATTTAGCTCATAGTTTTGGAGATTCTAGTCTATGATGAAGTGACCCCAATGCTTTGGGCCACTGGTGAGGGTGCTTGCTTGACAATTTTGGGGAGTGAGTGGAGCAAAACCGCTTATATCATAGGCCAAGAAGCAATAGAAAGAGGAAGAGACCAGGGTCCCAGAATCCTCTTAAAGGACACACCCATAGTGATTTAGTGACCTCTCACTTAGGCCTCTTCTCCAAAAGTTTCCACCATTTCCTAATAGCGCCAACCTGGGGACCAAACCTTTAACACATGGACCTGTGGGAGACATTCAACTTCGAAACTATTGCAACTACACAACTTACATTTGTCCATATTGTCCATGAGAAGAAGATGAGTATTTCAAGGGAAAAGAAAAGTACAGAATGAGAGTGAGGAACCCATAGTCTTCCTTTCATAAAATTCTCATGCAGGGACAGTGCCATGTGCTGGTAGAAAGACCTTGCAGAGCAAGGTAGGACAGATAAGCAAATAATAGGAAAAATGCAATTGTCTTAATCTAGTTTGTGCATGGTGGTAGCAAGAGAAGGAAAAATAAATAAATATTTATGCATCTGTTATGCACTTGACAAACCTAGCACATTACCTGGATGAGCTGAAATCAAAAGACTGCAGTAAAGCTATTCTCTTTAAATTCAGCCTATCCTTAATTTGAGTGTGCTTTTTCATCCTGTGTTCATTTGTCAAACTAGCCTATAGGATAGGTAACTTTTGAAGGAGGATATTGTATGAATTGTTCTCCCCTGCCAAATATGCTAAAGCCTTAACCCCCAGCATCTCAGAATGTGATCTAATTCAGAAACATCATCCTTATAGAGGTAATCAAGTTAAAATTAAAGCATTAAAGTGGACCATAATTCAATTATAAGCAGTGTCTATAAAAACAGAGAACATGGACATGGCACAGAGGGAAGGTGCTGTGAGGACTGGCAGGGAGAATGCCATGGGAAGAGGTGGTATTGGTGAGAGACCCATGAGAGCCAAGAGACAGCTGAGGCTACCAGGAGCTAGCAGAGTGGAACTTAGATGCTTCCCTAACATCCTCAGATGGAGCATAGGCCTGTCCACACCTCAATCATGGTTTTCTGGCTTTTAGGATTGTGAGACAATAACTTTCTGTTGTTTTAGGCCATCTAGTTCATGGTAGCCTTAGGAAACTAAAACAGAGAAGAAATATGGAGTTTTTAAAATTAAAAATCCCTAGAGAAATAAAAATTGTAAATATGTTTGTACCCTACAGTCAATTAAGTGAATAAAAGTTGAAATCTAAAACTTTGAAACAAGGGAGGTCCACTGTTATTACTTTAAAAAGAATTTCACCTAACAGTTGGGGAGCAGAATAATTTGTTGATGACCTGGTTGTTTCTATACCACAATGCACAATCAAAATAAGCAACCACATGGAGATATTAAGAACATTCCTACTGTGTCATATCATGGCGCCAATAGAATTTAAATCCAAGACATTTTATTGTCAAGAGGGCCTGGTATCAGGCTACATTTCCATATGGATTTTGGCCAACAATCATAAATAACAGAGAACTTGCTCATAAACAATTTCAAAGGCAGTGCGTCAAGCAGATGGTATTTTGAGGGTGGAGTGGGGGGAGTTTTAAAATGGTGAGCAAAGTTGTACCTTATGCACACTGACTATTCTGAACTCACCACTGAATCAAGCATTAATGGGGAAATTAGGGTTTTACCGAGCTCCCAAATGAGACTAAATTTTCAATGCTTTCAAATTCTCAGGCTAAAGAAATCAACATCTTAATGTAATCAGAGTTCTACAGGAGAAAATCTGCTGTTTTGGAGAAATAACATTAGACTCTAGGGAGGCACTGTCTGAGTTTTCATGGACATCAGACCAAGGTTTTCATGTTTTTGCTTTTCCTGAGGACGCCAGAAGACTCTTTCTATGGGGTTAACTTGAATGGGGGGTGTGAGTTTCACAGAGGAAGTGTTTAAGGGAATTCTACCTTGCCAGAGAATTCTGCAAGGAGTGAGACTCATCCTATTTTCCCAGTCTAGGAAACCAAAATATAACTCAATGTTTAGAATGTATAGGTGCAGTTAAGTGTATACACATAAAATGGCTGAAAGTGTCAAGAATATCAATAGAATTTGTTGAGAAGGCTGAGTTTCCACCTCATATGTACAAATCTAAAGTATTTTACTACCACGAAAAATCAGGTAAGAGTACCCCTTCTTGCTCACTGATAGAATGTGCAGGCTTGAATCAGTGGAGCTGGCTCAGGATGGAGCCTTCTGTGTGTGCACACAGACTAGTTTTTACTGGGTCCCATGCTTCCCTCTTGATCATCAGTCCCAGAATTCTTAAATTTCAGATTTTGCATTTTTTTCTTACTGGATACATCAGCACTTCTGAACCACCACAAGCTTTAGATATATCTAGGTTTTGAAATGTGAGTGGCATACACTATCAAGTGAAGAATTTATCCAACTGCTTGCTCTAAATGACAGGGAAAGTGCCTGGATGTAGGTTACCCTCATTTGTGATTCATGAAAGCCAGTGAGAGAGATGGCAAGTATGTAAATATCTTGTGAGATATGGTCAATAAACTGGTCATATGGAGTGGCTGATAAATATCAGGACTGAATATTAAATGTGTACATTAAATTTGCTGAATTCTGATGAAATATAAATAAAATAAACCAACATTTGAAAACATATACCAAACTATTTAAATGATGATGACAGAATTGTGCAGGAAATTATACATTTAAGTTGATGCACACATTAGGTTGATATGGTCCTCTTAAGAGCAACATGCGATCGAGAGCTACAAACATCTTTGTATACTTTAATCAGGCTATCCCCTTTTTGCAAAGTTCATTCATTGAAATAGAAAGATGGAAGCCCCACACATGAAAGTATTCAATTTTGTGCTGTTGTTAAAATATGAAGCTGTGAACAGGTGTTTCAATAAAAGGAAGATGGTTAAACAAATGCTGGTTTGCTAATTGAATAGAGCACTGGGAAAAGATTACAAAATTTGATCATCCCTTATCTAAGATGCTTGTCACCAGACATGTTTTAGATTTTGAAATATTTGTACATATATAATGAGACATCTTGAGGGTGGGACCCATCTAACTATGAAATTCACTCATGTTTCATATATACTTTATATACAGAACCTGAAGGCAATTTTATACAATATTTTTAGTGCACCTGTATTTTGACTGTGACCATCACATGAAACACATGTGGAATTTTCCACTTGTGGCATCATGTGAGTGTTCAAAGCTTTTAAATTTTGGAGCATTTCAGATTTGTGATATTTGGATTAGGGATTCTCAAGCCATGATAATATTGTATGAGCATTGGAAACAGTAGGATGAACACCTGTTTGTGTGTAGTCTGGTGCTTAGCAATGGAAGTGGGTCATAAAAGTACATGTTCACCATGATTATTATCATGCATATATGACCATTAATTCATTCATTCTAGAAAATTTGGGGGCATCATCTATATACCAGGTGTTGTTGCTCAGTTCAGGAAACACACAGATGAAAAGACAATGGTTCTTGCTTCATTTAGCGTTAGTTCAGCTGGGAGATGGTCATGAAACAGATGGAAAAGCGTAGTCGTTTACAAAATGCTACTGGGGAAGAGGAGGAGACGAGAAATTGGCCAAAGATGCAAGGGAGTAAGAAGGTAAAGGAGTTAGGATGTGCAGGTGGACAAAATTTAAAAGGCAACATAGAGAAATCAGTCATTTAGGGTGGACAGCTTAGGAGTGACTTAAAAGTGTTTAACCTTTTTATTCAGATACCATAAATTTTACTCACTTAAAGCACACTATTAAATAGTTTTTAGTATACCATCAAAGTTGCTCAACCATCACCACAATCTAAATAGCATCTTCATCATCCCAAGGAGCATGTTGTTTTACTTTTTAAATTTCTTTCAATGTTAAAAGATTTTTTTTTAAGAAAGAGGGGACATTATCTTTCACCTTGCACGAGAATCAAATCAAAATGAATCAAGTAGCTAGGAATCAAACCAGCTACCTTGCAAGTGATGGAAGACAAACTAGGTCCAACCCTTCAGCATTTGGGAGTAGGCAAAGACTTTCTCAACATGTCTCCTAAAGTGAAGGAAGTAAAGTAAAAAATCAGCGAATGGGATGCCATAAAGCTAAAAAGCTTTTGCATTGCCAAGGAAACAATCAAAAGAGTCAAGAGGATTCCTACAGAATGGGAGAGAATTATGGACTGTGATTCTTCTAACAGGGGCCTCATATCCAGAATCTATAAAATCCTCAAAAATCTCAACTTCAAAAGCACAAACAACCCAATCAATAAATGGGCCAAAGAGCAAAATAGAAACTTCTCAACAGAGGAAACTGAGCTAACCAATGGGTACATAAGAAAGTGTTCTAAATCACTAGTAATCAGAGAATTGAAAATTAAAACTGCATTAAGATTTCACCTTACTCCAGTCAGATTGGCAAAAATGAAGAATCTAAGCAATAACAGATGCTGGAGGAGTTGCAGGGAGATAGGAACACTAGCACACTGTTGGTGGAACTGCAGACTGGTGCAGCCGCTCTGGAAAGAAGTGCAGAGAATCCTCAAAAAACTAGGGATGGAACCATCATATGATCCTGCTATTCCTCTTCTGGGTATTTTTCCAGGGGATTTAGAAGCAGCACATTACAGTGACACAGCAAAATCGATGTTCATAGCAGCTCAATTTACAATAGCTAAATTATGGAAACAACCCAGATGCCTCTCACTGGATGAATGGATCCAAAAACTGTGGTACATATATACCATGGAGCTCTGCTCAGCAATTAGAAATAACGATTTTGCAGCCTTTGAAGGTAAATGGATGGCGATGGAAGAAATCATGCTGAGTGAAGTCAGCATAACCCAGAGAACCAAGGGTTGAATGTCTTCACTCATCTGTGGAGGCTGGAGCTAGACCCTGGACATTGTGAAAGGAGGTCAACTCTCATGAAAAGGTGTAGTGACATACAACTGAAGGCATTCGTAGAGATGTATTGGGAAGGAGAGGGGGGAGGGATGGGGTGGGTAATTTGGGGAGGAGTTCTAGGGGGTAAATCTAATTTTCAGAATATATATATAATATTGTTTTGTTAGAAACATGTTTGTTCAACAAATAAATTTCTTAAAAAAAAAGAAAGAGGGTACAGCAAGCAAGGGAGAGAAAGATAGATGCAATTTTTAGTTAGTTTTTCATGTGACTTTCATTCCTCGGACACTTGGTTGTGTACGTGGTGCTGGGGTTTGAACTCATACTCGCACATGCCGGACAAGTGCCGTAACCGCCGAGCTACTGCTCCAGCCCGAAAAGATTTTTAATAAAGAATAAAGGTATAAGAATGAAGTTTTTGATTTGCAGCCATTATGGGAAAGCTGTCTATTGAAATCAAACACAAATGTGCCATCATGTCTTTAACTTTTAATTTTATTAGTGACAAGGTAAACAGGTACCTGAAAATTCTTCACAGATATCTACAAATGTAATTAAATAAAACAACAGTTGAGTTTTAAGAGTAGGGGTTCAGTGGTGCCTAGTACGCATTATTCATTTACTGCATAAAAATCTCCAAGTTTATAAAGCTTCATTTGCGCATTTTCCCATATCTTAAAAAAAATGGTTGCAAGAATTGGAAAAGGGGATTCTTTGAAAAGCAACACAGGTTCTAAGAGGAGCACAGGGCTGTAGGACTCAGGAAAGCAGTGGGTGATGCTGTAAGCACTGTACCCTCGGTGCGGCCAGAGCTCTCTCTATGCAGAGGGTGTGTCAAGGATTCCATCATTGGAAGGTTCACCTGACCTCAGTTTCCTCCCTGCCTCCATTTGCTTGCACGTTCTGAGGGACACTTTGAGCGTGTGACGCTGCCCCGGAAGGCCTACAGGCAGTAGTGTCCTCTCCCAGCCGAGCCTGTAGGAAGCCATGGCTGGCCTTTGAAGTTCTCAGGCCTTGCTCTGGCCAGGTCCCATTCTTCCTCTAGTTCCTCTAGTCCTCAGCGTCTGCGTGAACTATCTCTGCAGCCCCCTATGTCTAGCTTTAAGAGTTTCTTCAAGGCAAGGGTGCACTTTCTTTGGAACCTTCTATGATATTTAAAAAAATCCAGAGATTCATTTCTGTTGGTTACAATTCAGACTCAACAAGTGTCAGGATATTATATGGGGGAAAGGGAGCTGCCTGGCATCCCCCAAATCACATCATACATATGGCCAACTACCTGTGACTACTTGTAAAACTTCTACCCAGAGGATGAACATGGAAGACCCCCAGAGGCTGACATGGGATCCTCAAACTGAGGCTAGCGCCTTGCTCTTTTACCATCAGCCACGCAGACTGGGAGCTTGCTTTCAGCTCCTGACAGACACGAAACAGCTACCATGACAGGATTTAATTCACAAGCAGAAAGAAGATGAACTGCAGCAATGTGTTTTTTCATGTGCCTTTCGTTTGCTTTCCAAGGAGGCTCTGCAGCTGTAGCCAAATGGCTTCTCTCCAGGTTAATGCACAACATAAAATTTAGTGTCTGTGAGTTTGGCTCATCTTTCAAATAAAGTGTGATTGTTGAAATTGGGACACAATTTTTTCCAACTGCTTTGTAAACTTGAGGATTTTAGTCAGCTTGTTCTATCATACTTAATATTCAGGATATTATTTTTTTATAAAAAAAACTAATGCCAGTGTAAACACGCCTTAGATACATAGGTCTATATAAAGTATTGCACATAAAAATTTATTCAACATTTCTTCATAGTAATTTTCCATTATAAAAAGTATACAAAAATTTGCACGCTATCTATGAATTTGGCTGGGCTATTTAACTTCAGAATGATAATATTACACATGATTATGGATTATTTACACGTGTTTTAGACAACAAATTGTTTTGATGGTTAAATTAAAGATGATGGGAAAATAGCTTAAATAAAAGATTATTCTCCAAGGTTATATACTGTAAAAATTAGCAGTAAAAATGAATAATAAAGTTGGAATAAGCAACTTTAAGTAAAATCCTTCAGAATTACTTCTCTAGGTTTGTCTCACATCTATATAAATTTATATTCCTATCCTATTTATCTTCAACCTGCTTTCTCTGCATACACAAGTACGAGGTACAGCAGGGAAAACAGGTATTTCATCCCAAGCTAAATATTGGTATTGCTTAATAACTATAAAGTTATTAAGAATAATGTTTAACCATATTGTTAAATTTATTTTTTATTAATGAACTCTAGAAATTTTACCATTACTTTAAAATACCACATAGGGTGGTGAATAGTTTGAAATTCATGTATTAAGTCAGTGGAAAGATTTTTTTTTACATGTGTGAAAGGAACTATAAATGCAATATTTTTGTTAATGCTAATCTAGGCAGACATGAGTTCTGGAGAACTCTGAATAATAGCGATTTCTGGTAGGAGGCAGGAAAATATGAAATGAAACGGACTTCTAATGTCAGTTCGCTTTTCCTTAACATGGTCTAAATTCTGAAGAAGCTCTGTTCATTGTTATCGGCACAAAGTGGTTATCACAGGAGGAAAAGAAGTGAGCAATTCAGAAAACTAGCTAACCAAGTCTTAATTTCCAAATCCTCTAGACAACCAGAATCTCAACCTAGAGAAATGGAAAATAAATAAATTAAAATTTCTCCTCACTTACAGAATGATCTTTGTCATTTCAAAAGTACTTTCACAGTACCAACAACATTTTGCTTGTCTCCCTGAGCCATCACTTTGTTCAAAATGGTTCTTTTCCATAGGGAGGTGTCAAATATTCCATTGGATACAGTAGTGTTGGACAGTTCAGTCTTAGTTCACCTAAAATCTGTAGTCATTCAGACATTTTGACTTTGCAACTCAAGTTGGATTTACCTGCACAGTAACCTAAGTTCCCATTCCTATTTCAACCATTTCAAACTGGCTGTCAAATACAGAAGGAGGAAAGGAAAAGAAATCTCCCATGATGCCGATTGCTTCCACACTGCGGGTGTCTCCTTGTCCAAGAAGGTTTTTTCTGGGCTCCATGGCAACTTCCCCAAAGCGTAGAGTAGATGAGGTGAGAATCTCAGGGGACTTTTACTTCCTGGGTCACTGGCAGGTACAGGAGAGCCTTTATATGGCCCTGACGTCCTTTCTTTCCTTTGAACAGGACTAGCATTTGAATTTTTGGTCCTTGCTTCTCCTTGTTATGCCTCAGGGGTCTTGTCACTCGTCAGCTGTTCCCTGTCAGCCATATCATCCTGAGGAGGTCTGGCTCTGTCAAAGAATCCGCACTATGGAAAGGAAAACAGGCTGTAAAATCAAATCATTTGGGGAACTTGCAGAAGTTCCCTCATTGAAGGATTTCCACTTTATGTATTTCCTAAGGAACTTAGAGCTGTGTGGATATCACCTGCCCAGTTCTCCAAATTAAGAGGAGAAAGCAGCCTCCTGTTTGCCTGAGGAGAATTCATGGCAGGGGTCAAGGTGGGTCCTTCTTCTACCATATAATGGTAGCGGTAGAATGTACCTATTTTATACCAACAACTCAGAGTTATTGGATGTTCTCCTGGGACTGCAGCAGTGTGTCCCAAGGATTCCCTTTCTGCTTTTCTGCATCTTTGCTGAGTCAGCAGCTGTGCTAATTGTTGGCTGGAAAAGGGACATTGTCTCCTGAAGAGATCTGTAGGTAGCCATGGGGTGGATTATAGGAAGAAGTGAAATTGCTGCATATCCCTCCGCACTGGGTGGGGGATAGAGTACACAGAGGGAGATTTATTATTTAGACATTTTAGTGATTATTCATAGATTAGCCAGAAACTCTGGGAAGAGATGATTCTAGAATCTTTTTTGTTTTGAATTCCCCAAGGAGAATGCATCTTTTCTTAGACACTCAGAACCTCAAATCTTCTTTATTGTTTTTCATATTGGAAGCTCAACATAGGTTCTTTTATAGTGCCACTGGAATAGTCTGTCATTTGGCACTTTGGATTATACTTTATATATATTGGAAATATAGTTACTAAAAGTAGCAGAATAATATAAAAGTCATTTCTAAATATGTGCCATTGACCCTGTGTCCTCAGGATAGCACAAAACAGGTGATAATGATTAGAAAAGCTTTTCTTTAACTTGAAGCCAAAGCTTTCCAGTTTATGGGTCTGTTATTATTTCAGAATAAAAATACACAATGTTTTTAGGGAAGTACAACAATAGTGGTTAATTAAGACATGACTGGATTAACCATATAGTCACGTAATCATGGCATTGTTTCATTTTGGGAATGGAAAGTTTTGTACAACTTCACAGTTGTACAGGTTTGGGGGCCTCAAACTTATTCCAATTGCAAATGTTTTGAATGAACCTCAGTATAACACATTACAGAATAAGTAGGGCTTTCTAACAAAGACAAATGAATTGGCAAAATCAAAAAACAAGTCCAGGGCGCAGGAGTGGTGGCTCAGTGGTTATGGTGCTTGCCCCGCATGTACAAGTACACGGGTTCAAACCCCAGCACCCACGTACACAACCAAGTGTCAGAGCAATGAAAACCATGTGAAAAAACTCAATAAAAATTGATTCTCTCTGTCTTTCTGTCTGTCTCTCTCTCTCTCTCTCTCACTGTCTTTCCCTCTTTAAAAAAAAAGAAGTCCAAGTGTCTTATAATATGCATGATCTATTTGGCTTAATGAATAGTCAAAACACAAAATTAGAACAGACATATTAACTACATCAGTGCAGTGTTTATAAAGAAAAGTCTAAAAGGATTAATGATAGTACCATGTCAAAAAGAAAGTTAAGATTTTAGTCAATTAAAGTTCATAATAATATTATCACTATAAGCATATTGGACAGATCATAAGTCCTAGTTAATAAAGCTGAACTTTCTATATATTTATTTACAAGAATTCTCAAGATGAAAACATCAACATATATCCCTTGTTTTCTTAAATATGAAGTACCCAAACATATTAAGTATGTCAGAACAAACAAGAAAATTTTCCCTTTATGTCCTTTAGATCTTTCAAAATCTCTACATGATGCCTTTAGCATTGTCTTTTTAAATACCCAATAATATCTTTCTATCAATATCTGCAGAGTGACCTCTGCAATCAAAAGCAAAATAAAGGAAATCAACTTACCTTCCATAAAGCTAAGGTTAAGATGGCCAGAACCAACAGTCCAAGGAGTATCGCTAGTATTATGACCCACAATGGGATTGAGAAGGATACATTTGGGGTTGCCCAAATAACTGATGTCTTAATCTGAAATGAAAAGAAAGCAAATGAGCTCTGATTTGAAAAGTATTTGGTGAAAATAAGGAGTGATTGCCAGTGTATTATTGGGGTTGGTTCTGGAAGGATCAATAATAATTGAAATCATTTAAAGGGAGATTTGTGAGGCTAAGCACTTGAACTTGGGGTCCAAAAAACAAACATATTCCCAGGTCTGGCAGGTGGGGTGAAAGTCTAATGACACAGGGGCTTCGTGGCTGGCTGACTTATCACCTTGGGAAACAGAATGGAGTTGAGGTGGACCAGGAGCCAACAAGGGAGAAAGAAAGGACCTTAAATTGGGTTTCAAGTACTGGGGCTCTCCTTCACCAGCAGAGCACAGGATTTAGAAATAAAGAGACCTAGAACTGGCAGTAATTAGTGGTCCAAATCACTTAATCCCTCCAGGACTCTATTTTACTGTCTGTAAAATGATGGGACTAGATTAGATGATTTCTAACCTCTTTGATGATTTCTAACTTGATCTGAACACCTGCCAAGATCTTTCTCAGCTTGATTTAATAACAAAGGGGATGCCCCTCTGAAACTGAACAAGTAATTGTGGGCAAACAGCTTTGCAAAAGTATTTTCTTCTTGCTTGTATGAATACTCTCACGGTTCAGGATTATTATTTCAAACTCTCTTATATAATTCTCATTTTTGTCTTTAAACATTTCGCCTTGCCTCAACCTCTTAAACACATTCATAGTTTACTACAGCATGCGTATTCCCATTGCAATGCTGGGAAAAAAGTAGATATCATTTTCCCTTGGAGAATCTCTGATTGTTAATTAAGTTGGCACTACAGTGTGCAAAGTGACTGTCGTCTTGATGTGCTATAGATCCCTCCAATGCTGAATCCAATTTTCAGGTACAGAACTGAAGTAGGCATCAGGAGATTGGAGCCCATTTCATTCCTTGTCAAGAGGGAGCTTGGAGGAAAATGAGATCTTTTCAATTGCTCTGTTTGCTCCACACCTAAGAACCTCCCTGGCTTCCCCGAGGGGGCAGAAGAACCACTTCTATTGTGTGTGTGTTGGGAGCTATGCAAGGAAGCTGCAGACCCCCTCTTTCTCCAGCTAAAGCAAGGAGAGAACTGGCCATGCTGCTAAAACCTTTTATCCAAGAAAAAAAATAAATAAAAATGTTCTTGGACTCAACTACTGCTCAGCAATGTAGGCACACCAGGTTTTAACAGACAGTAAGCATAGCTTCCACTAATGGGTCTATGTGCTCCTAGTTTTAAGTGTGTTGGTTGAAAGGATCATGATTCTAGTCCTGGAATATGCCCAAGAATTCTAGACCACAATTCAACAACCTAACCATCTGGAGAGGATAAAATTGTGACTAAGGCCGGTGACTCTGGAAGTTGCCCTAGGCAGGAAATGTCTGGATATTTTCATAGCCTGAACCCTGGTATTGGGCCCTTTTCTGCCCTGCCTTAACTAGATTTGAGCACCTTGTTGATACCCTGCTCTGATTGTCCTGTTTATTTACTGCCATTCCCATCTTAATCCACTTCCTCTTTACAGCAGACCTGAGGATGCCTGAATTCCCTCGACGATACAGCCCCAGGTTTCATTTCTATCCAGATTAAGCAATGGGATCGGCAGAGCAGTGAGATTACTGTTCACTCCACTTTGACAACAGTGCCAGGGACATGATAGATGTTCTCAATGAGACAAAGGCTGGCCTCAACCTACTGCCCATTGCACTTTCTTCCTTTGCCTGCGAATGTTCTTTAACAGCATTTTTTCCCTATTTCATCAGTAAGAAGGGTGACATTCCATCCCAATGATGGCATCATGGATGCCTGCTTGCCTCCGTTTAAGGATGAGACACATGGTTCACATATTGGAGAAATGCATTTCAAGGACCCCAAATGGCTACAATGCCATTTGCATTCTACGGCCTGAGTAATGTGTGCTAAGATGTCCTTTGCGTGTAAGTGGCTATGTGAGCAAATCAAGACCTAGAGGATTTTGTTTTATATCCCTTTGCTTTTAATTACATCTGATGATACACATGAAATCACTGTTCAAGCCTAACATTTTAAGTACTCCAAGAAAGGGCATGAAGTAGTATTTGAAACTGAACATAATTTTACTGGAAGCAAATGACACAGTTTTGGTAATGAGAATTTCAGAACTTTGGACATGAAAGGGACAATAGTGATCATGTGCTCACGGGCCAGTTACAATGACCCAGGAGAGAGAAATCTGAAGCCAAGGAAAATCCTGGTTGAGTTTTAAAATAAGCTTCTTCTCCCTAAGTTTTAGTCCACCAAGAAAACATTATTTTCATTTTCCTTTTTCTTCTTTTTTTGCCTGTGCTGGAGCTTGTCAAGTTTGCTAACAGAGAAATTGTTAACAGCCGAATTTGTTAACAGGGAAATTCATGGTTAGACAAGCAACGGATGCTTCTGAATCTTCAGTATCCTGATTTGCCTAACTAATAATATCTTAAGTCATCTCCTACTATTTCATGGTAAACTTAGGAAACAATCCCAGCTTTGTAAGTTGAAAAAATTCTCAGGGAGTTAAAGAGGGGGCATAGACGCCTCACATTGTTAGTTTAACATTAAGGAAATGTTATGGAATGAGTCGATAGCCCCTGAGTACTCCGCCACTTGGCTAGTACAGGCTTTGATGCACTGTCTATAAAACTGGTCTATCTGTAGAAAGAGGCAGGGGAGGTCACTTACAAAGAGCTAATAAAGCTATTTGAAGGTATTTTTTTATTTATTTTTTGCAGTAGTGATGAAAAAGTACAAATAAAACATGAAATAGATCAAGATATGTTTAATAGAGTCCCTTGAAGTAGGGAACTACTTTATAGGATAGTTACAAAAGCTGCTTACATTTACTTCCCAGCAAGGAGACCTTAAAATAGTCTGTGAGGGGATGAGCACTATGCTGTGATCCAAAAATTTGCAATTCCCTTTCAGTTTCCAAATCTGAAATTCTCATGACCAAACTGTTACCAATCTGCTTCCAGTAACATTAAGTTCATTTCAAAAGTACCTCTTCATATCCTTCTCTGAGTACTTTAAAACACTAGGATTTTGCATGTCATATACATCTCCTACATGTTATCCTATGCAGTTCAGTAGGGGAAAGGGACGCACAGTATCAAAGGACAAGCTTGTTCTCTGCCTTTAGGACATCCCTGTGGCACTGAGGCTTCCCAATGTCAGGCTAAAATGAATGCATCTGAAGAGACCTTCGTGAATTTATCTAGGCTTTTTGCTGCATATTCAGAAAGTCACTGCACCAAGCGCAGTGGAAATATAGAAAATCAATAACAGTGACCCGGAGCAATTCTTCAGACTTGTATAGTGGAAGCTCTGCCACTGGGAAGAGTCGAATGTAATGCATGAACAGCAAAGTCACATATATGTCTTGGGAAGAGAGATCCTTCCTGGAAGAGAGTGACTAGGAGTCGCCAGACACATTCACATCAGTAAATCTGCCAATGGTAATGGGGCATTTCACCTGCAGCTGGCAACCAGCAAAACAAAGATTCCTGAAACTCAACACCGGGTGTCACAAACCAGAGACAGTTGCCAGTGACCTTAAAAGGAAAGCATTGAATTGATCACTTTTATAGGACCAAGATTTATTTAAGAATATGCCAAGACTATGGAATTGCAGGCTAATTTGGGGGAAACTTGAGCAGGAAGTAAAATGCTGACAAAAACCCAAACTTGGTTATTTCTAATATTTATATTTGTCTCATAGCTCATCTTGACAAGCCCACAAGAAGCTTGTATTGAAAGATCTACTAGGTCATAAATAATTGGAAGAATGGGTCATGATTTTTAGGGTTTCTAATGACTAAGCAAAGATTTATAGTAAGACTCTTTCATATATTTGAAGCATTATTTATTAAACACTATGAGTTCTCTGAAGCTCTTCATTATCACTGCATATAGTTTACTCTTGATCAGTGATATCCAGTGCAATATATATGAGCCACATGTGTAATTTAGAATTCTCTAGTAGTCACAATAGAGTGAAATGAAACAGGGCATTGACTTTAATAATATACTTTAACCCTAAATATCAACTATTATCTGTTACTGATAAACTTATTGTAATTTCAATATATACTTGATATAAAAATTTAAAAGATATTTTCATTCTTCTTTTTTTTTTCAGGTTTCTGAAAACCAGTGTGCACACCACACTGGCAGCACATAATAATGGCTAAGTTTTCTTTTTAAAAGGAGAGAGGGACAGTGAGAGAGAGAAAGAGAGAATCAGTTTTATTCAATTTTTCATGTGGCTTTTGTTACTCCAGCACTTCATTGTGTAAGTGGTGCTGGGTTTGAACCTGCATACTCATGCACGCCAGGCAAGCACTCTAACCACTGAGCCACCACTCTAGAGCCCCAACAATGGCTAAATTTTCAATGGTTAAAGTGACATGTAGTCCTAAAAAAAAAAAAAAAAAAGGAAAAAGAAAAGAAAATGAAGCTATGTTTAATGGAAGAAGTAGTTCTGTTTTTCAGTTTGCTTCTAAGTGAATGTAAGTGAAATCAAGTTACAGGTTCGGTTCTTCAGTCCCAGTGGTCACATTTCAGGAGTACAATGTCCACAGAGGACTACAGCTTCCACACTGACTGCACAATTACTGAGCTTTTTGTCTAACTGTTTTGAGCTTAGCTGAACTGCCCAAGTTCTTCAATGTAAGACGCTTTCACCAAGACAGAGTTTTAAGGCAGAAGATGGAGTGTACGTAGGACTAAATGTTTACTTTCATAACATGGGCTTGTGACTCAATGTTTGAACTTCTTTAAAAGAAGTTCTTTAATGTTGAGTAACCAGAATAATTAAAATTTAGGGAGAAAATCCAATTATGTACCAACTAAAAACAAATTGTTTTAGTACATTTTCTTCTTTATCAGGACCTTGTAGTTACTGCAAGAAATGGCATAAAAATTTAACAATTCACTTATCATTATCTGTGATTTTAGGAGGTAGAATCCATAAATTGTAAGTGGTTTGGATTTTCTTAAAGTGATCTTAATTAATCTTACCTTCATCATGTCATAAATCTTGTTGTTTTTTTTATGGTTGAAAGACCATAAATAAACTTTTAATATGTCTACATTTTATCATAGACATTTATGATATGTTTTTGTATATTTTGACAAAAAAAATACCAGGATAGAAGGAAAAAGCTCCCTTGTATTTGCAATTGTAATTAATGTTGACATCTGTATTTATGTATCACAAAATCTTGTGTAAACATGCTTTGGTAGGGTCAGAAGAATGTTTTAAATAAATGTACCAAGTCACCTACCTACAGTGCCACTTAGAACAAAATAATAACACAAAGAGGACCAGTTGAGCTCACATTTAACAACATTTAAATAGCTCCTACAAGACAAGTAGTCACCATTATTAGTCTATAAACCAATTATTTAATATCAGGATTCTATTTGGAGTTAAAATTTTGCTAGCAATTCTTAGAACTAAATGGGTTTCCAGTTTATGTATGAGTTTTATAATAAGAATTTTCACTAAATATTTTATAATAACTACTCTTGGAATTACACTAGACAACAATAGTTTTTTTCCAGATGTAAATTATTGAATTGGATATAGTCACACGATATACAAATGCCAAGGTTCACCGGTACATTAGCCAGCTTTGCATCTCTTTGAACAAAATACCTGACAAGAACAACTTAGAGGAGGCTAATGGTTTTGAGGTTTTGTCCTTGGGGAGTCAACTGCATTGCTCTGGGCCCACAGCAAGGTAGAATATCATGGCAGAAGGGTGAGGGAGAGTGAATTTTCTCCACTCGTGGCAGCCAGGAAGCACAGTGAGAGGTGTGAAGGGGCCCCAGGGAAGATGAACCCTTCTAGGGCATGCCCCCAGTGACCCACTTCCTTTAGCTACACTCCTCCTGTCCTCAGTTACCACCCAGTCAGTCCATTCAAACTGGGATGGAATGATTAGGCCACAGCCTTCATAATCCAATCACCTCACCTCTGAACATTTCTGCATTAACACGGGAGCTTTTGGGGTACACCTCATATCCAAACCATAACAATTGGTGCATCAAAACAGTGTTCAAATATCTGAGTAAATTTTTTTTTGTTATGCTGTAGTGATTAATCACACAACCTTTGCCTCATCTCTGAACGGGATAATTGTGTTGCATGAATGCATTACTTGTTACAAATATAGATTTTATGCACCAGTACATGGGGACTGCTATTGTCTTCTGTATGTAAAACTTACATAGGCTTCAAGAAATGGCGGAACTAGGACAATGTTTGAAAGATGTGCATATGTCTGGGAAAAGGAGAATGTATTTACTCTCATTACAAAGTCTCTTCCTAGTGGCTGATTGGAACTCTGATGATTCTCAAACTACCTATTCCAATGTATTCTACTACCTTACAGCAATTCTATTCTCTGGTCTCTTCAAGGACAATGATAAGACGTTGAGAAAATATTGACGTAGAAAATGTCTGCCAGCTCCAACTCTCTTCTTTCAACTCAGTCCACAGAAAAACAAGTTGCCTGTTCTACACAGCTCTGCACTGTCAAAATCTCTAGTTAGATACTGGGAAACTTGAAAGCACTTCCATTCTTAAATGTTTTTCCAATAACCTTTACATAAATTGTGTGGTAAATCATCGACATAAGATAATAAGTCTTTTTTTTTTTCATTCAATATGGTAACAGGAGGCAGTTGGGAGAAGCATGCATTTGATCATTTCATGGATCTTTTGAGATGAGTTGAGAACAGCAGGCCATCACCTGTGGCCAGCACAGAAAGACGTAATCCGATTGATGGAATTGACTGTAACATGTGTTTCTGTTATGAAACACGTGCTTTGAGAAAACAAAGGGGACTGGATTTATCTCCCTTCTAGTGATAAGCCTTTGAACCTCTTTGGATGAACACTCTATAATAAAAGCCCAAAGCCTCTGTTTTCTGGGTTGAACATAAATCTAAGCTATAGCAGATATCTCATGAGAGAAAGAGAGGTGATCTAAACAAAGAAAGATGTGGCCATGCTGGCTTCAAAATGGCTTGCGCATAGCTTGATTGTCATTATCACTGTGGGCTTACTTAGAAGGTAAAATGTTGAGGAATGCTATAAGAATTCATTGAGAATTGTGATTTACCTGTTCTAGGTACACTATTAGAGTGTTACGGTCATAATTTTAAAAACTGCTTTAACAATGCCAACATGTGGATGAGGTTAACGGCCTCAGAGAAGTTAAGTGACTTCCTGAAGGTTTCCTAATTGGAGCAAGGCACAGCCAGGATCAAACCCTGGCGACTATCTTGAAAGTCTTGGGCTGTCTTCTAGGTGACCTGCTTGTGCTAAAATTCTCAAACCTGGCTCCACTACACAATTTGCACTTGTAAGGCTTTAAAAATTCATTTATTGGTATATATTAATCTTACACAACAGTGGGATTCATTATGAAATATCTGTACATGCATGGAACATAATTTGATCAATTTTACTTGTAAGGCTTTTAAAGTACAGTACCAGTGCCCCACCCCAGCTCTACTAAGTCCAGATATGTGGGGTGAAATTTTAGCACAAATATATTTATGCATTTTTAAAGTTGCATGAGTGTTAATTCCGTTGAAATAATCCATTGGTCAAAGTTGAATCACTTGACCAATGGTCTAATTTAATTCAAATTACTAAAATCAGGCGACAGAGGTTAACACAACGAAGCATGAAGACCCAGGCTGAAATGAAATATCAATAGGATCAGTTTATACACCATCTAAAGAAGTGCTTCTTAAACTTGATTGTGCGTATGGATGCCCTGATGATTTTGATAAAATGCAGATTTGGACTGTGCAGGTCTGGAGTGAGGTCAGTTCCTGTATTCCTAATCATGCACCAGGGGATGCCAAAGATCTGGTCTGCAAACCACACTTTGAATAACAAAGAGTTCAAGCTAGGGGTTAT
This sequence comes from Aplodontia rufa, assembly GCA_004027875.1. Lineage (NCBI taxonomy): Eukaryota > Metazoa > Chordata > Mammalia > Rodentia > Aplodontiidae > Aplodontia > Aplodontia rufa. Next base: position 30,347 of record PVKS010014236.1, on the reverse strand, counting down.
AAGTATCCATGAAATGATCAAGAGGTGAAGGCTGAAATCTTAATACTGCTTTTCAGAGCACTCTGTGTCTCACATTTCTGACCATCTTCACAACTGGTAAGGCACAGTTTGGGTAATGGTGCCTGCTGGTTCCCCTCTAGACCACACCTTCATCCCTCTGGAAGGCCTGTGCTGCATTGCTAAGAATGTCAGAAGTTTCTTTGTGACAGATATTTGGATGTCAGTGATTTTTTAATAGTCCTGATTTTTAAAAATGCTATTCATCTAACAGAAGCTCATTGTGTGCTCTTTTCTTCCTCCCCAAGTCAGAATTGTGGTTCTTTGCACATAGAGGAAAAAAATGACTCTTGAAGTCATGCACTTGGTCTACAGTCAACTTGCCCTAATGAAAAGTTTCTTCCCTTCCCAAGGGGACTCACCTTGCTGCTGTTAAAATTAAAGACTAAACACAATTTCGTTATGATGATCGTTGCTGTCTCAATTTCTCTGCGACAAAATGGTTTGATTAAAAACATACTAAATCATATTAGTATTGACCTGCAATTTTTTAGGTAGAAATTTATATTGAAAGTTTAAAAACAAGATCAAAAGGTACTAGGAAATTTCCAGACTGAAATTTTAAAAAACAGCGAAGTAAAAATGGGAAGCTTTTCTCAATTCAATGCAAACATTTAAACCAAGCACATTCTAGACAGTGATTTAAAAAATGACTTCAATTATGTTATTTGTGCCCAATTATTTTACAAAGATACTCACTGCTATGCCTCCTTCTGGGAGTTTAACTGGCTGATCTTTATAAGGCATTTTCTTAACTTCAAAGGACACCAGGGATGCAAGAGCGTAGGGATCATTTTTTCTCTGAAAGGAAGAATACTTATTTAAGTGCATTCCCTATAAAGCATTTAAAAGTTCTACTGATAACCAACAAATTGTTTCCAGTGTTTTCCATTTCCAAAGCAAAGTTTCCTCCTTCCTTTTTTCTTCATTTTTTTTGCTTTCTTTCATTCTTTCCATCTACCCTTTCATCCATCCAATCACCCATGCCATCACCCATCCATCCATCCACCCATCCATTCATCCATCCATACGCCAAATCAACCATTCATGCCCTTCCTATTTCTAAAGATAATTTATCTTATTAGTAAAAGACTTGTATATAAGGTTAATACGAAAAACAGAAAATAAGAGTCCTAAAAAGTGCACAAGGATTAATGGAGTTACTGTCAGCAAAGGACAAGGGGCAGACATGGTAAGTTACAACATTCTTGCTATCTGATAGAGGAAGATGCTTTAGGAGGGAGACTGGTAGCCAGTTCATAAGAAATGTATCACATGTCACTTTATACTGGAGACTCGGCGCTGGACTCTTCAGTTGCAGATCTGTTAGCAGTTTGGGTTCCAAGGAAGATCATCTTGCCCTGTAGATGTTTAGCACCAATCTGGCCTCAGTGTGGCAATCAGAAATGCATCTAGTAGTTTACAAATGTCCCCAGGGAGCAGAATTGCCCCAGGTAAGAACTATAGCATAAAATCTTTCTGATAGAACTCTCCCAAAAGTTCTCTTTGTTTAATTGGTTCTCACCTCAGGCATTTGCATTCTTGCTCCCTACATGATATGGCTTCTCTATGAACTATTATGATAAAAATTCATATATATTAGAGCAAAAAGGAAACGAAAAGCGGGCTGCGGTTCTTGATGAGGTGATGCTTACGGATTCGCTCTTTCTTTACCTAATGCAGCTATGCAAACCCAAACAACCTAGGGCCTGAGGCAATTAGGTGGTGGACAAACAGCTTTTAAAGACTGAAACTCATAGATCAGTTTGTTCTTTGTTTTAAATTTATTCTCCAAAAGTAAGGAGAATAAATTTAAAATTTCCTTTACAGCAGGAAAAAAAAAAGCATCTTTGTCATTAAAAAAAAATGATGTGGAGCTCCAAGGAATGGGGGATGTGGGTGTATAGGCCATGATCAGCTGGGTTGCCACTGAAGATTTGGGAGCTCTTCAAAGTTTGGCACAAGTGAGCATTTAATTCATGAGAAATAATTATGGGCAATGTCATAATATTGATTCAATGTTCAAAAATGAACACTTTCAGTTGTGCTCTTTACAGAACAACTATAATTTTTAGAGATAGGGATAGTAAGAGAGAGAGAGCAAGAAAGAGAGAATCAGTTTTATTTGGTTTTCCATGTGGCTTTTGTTGCTCTGACACTTCATTGTGTACGTGGTGCTGGGGTTCGAACCTGGGTCCTCGTGCATGCCAGGCAAGTGCCGAAACCACTGAGCCACCACTCCAGTCTCATAACTATAATATTCTTACGTTAAAAACAATCTCCTGCCCAGCAATCTACTTATATAATTGCAATCACTGCCATGCTATAGGCAATATAGGACTGAAAAACTAGCTTGTTTAAAAGTTCTTGACAATATCTTGGGCCTTCATTTTACTGCTGATAGCTATTCATCCCCAGAAAAAATGTCCTGTTCCTCTGTCATTACTTCATTATTTAAATTGTGGTTTGTAGCCCACTGGCTATCTCTATTATGTACTTTTGCACAATGGTTTGCTCATGATAATGATTCAAATAAAAATTATTGGCAACAAATGGAGAGGAACGAGGCTTCTGAGTTGCTTAAATACCTAAGCATGTCTGTCAAGGTCAAGCGCTCTCCTGCCCCAGCCTTCGAATGGCTTCATTCCTTCTCCACAATTATTTTAAAGCAATGTCCATTTTATGAGCCCATGCTTAAATGCCCAACATTCACCAGAAGCCATGCTTTGTGAGGTGACAAAACCAAAGACATTGCTGGTGAAATGTTACACTGTAAGGGAAGTTTCCATTTTAAGCAACAATCACAGAACAAGGGGTTCATTTAGGATTAGCCTAAATAAATATTTTTTTTCTGACCACTTTGCATGTTTAACATAGAAACAGAAATAAATATAATGCAGCAAGTCACACCAACCATGAATTGTAAACTTTGTAGCCTGGATTAGGAAGGAAGAAAATATTTACATATTTCTGGGTTATGTGATAAAACTATTAAAAATCCTCAATATACTATATATATCCACAAGCATATGTATAGGGAGAAAGAGAGAGGAAGAGAGCTTGAAGTAATGCACTCCTCTTTGGCATTAGGCTTCCAAGACTGAAATAAGCAGAAAAAAACGGTGAAAGTACAGAACTCCAGGCTACAGGTGTGGTTAGACACGTGGTGACTTGTGCCACTCTCTCTGATATCCCTAGAAGTGACCCTTTTCCCTGGAAGGACTTCAGAATATTGATGCAGGTTGTGCTGGTCTGACTTTCCTTGTGCTAACTACTTACCGTTTAGCCAGTCCCTCGATTACCAGGGACTTTTCCAACACATACTGGGTCTTATTTAATAGGAAAATGAAAATGCAATTTGTACTCCACTGACCTCTGAAATAGAATGTCATGCATAGGACAGAAGCATGCAGTCTAAAATAATCCCTTTTCCCTTGAGGAACTCTGTCACACTGTTGGTGGGACTGCAAACTGGTTCAGCCACTATGGAAAGCAGTGTGGAGAATCCTCAAAAAATTAAGGATGGATCCACCTTTTGACCCAGCTATCCCACTTCTGGGTATTTTCCCAAAAGAGTTAGAATCAGCATATTATAGTGATATGGTTTCATCAATGTTTATAGCAGCTCAATTTACTATAGCTAGATTATGGAACCAACCCAGATGCCCCTCACTCGATGAGTGGATACAATAACTTTGGTACCTATATACAATGGAATACTACTCGGCCATTAGAGAAGACGGTATTATGGCTTTTGCAGTCATATGGATGGAGATGGAAAGAATTACGCGAAGTGAAGTATCCCAATCTCAGAGACTCAAGGGCCGAATGGTATCTCTCATCTGTGGAAGCTAGAATACATGGGGAAGCAGTATGTCAGATGGCTAAGCTAACAATAACTTCAAATTGTATGATTCTCAATGCAACAGGGGGATGACTCCCTAGGATACTTGGAGGCGTAGGGAGGGGGATGGGGGAGGGGAGGGTGCAGGAAGAACTCCTAGGAGACTGGAGAAAGGGAATATGGGGGAATCATCTCAGAAGGAGATCGCTGTCCTCTACAAGATATCCATTTAACTCAGAAGTTCTCCTGGGGGAAACAGCAACAGGGGGAACCCAAGCTGGGCATCCATGATATGGCATTAGCCCTGGATAACTAAGTATATATACAATGGTTCTTAAATGTTTGATAATATTTTCCCCTCAATTGTATCTCTATATCCATCTAATAAAAAAATAAAAATAAAAAATAAAATAATCCCTTTTCCCTCCACTGTAGTGTTGTACTGATGACTTCTCCATGGAAAAGCATTCTCCTTCTTCCCAGTGCAAAGCAATGCTCAGAGTAACAGGAGAAAGGTACAGTGACCTTTAGACTGCATGGTCTCAGGATTCCCTAATCCACCTCTCTTACAACTCTTAGATAAGAAGTAGCCAGATCCTAAGCAAATTGATGGACTGCAAGTAGTAGTCATTCTTCTAGCTATTCAGTTAAAAAGTTGTGCAATGAGGAAAACTGGCTCCCTCAGGGAGCCTGTGTTATTAATGGAAAGTGGAATCTGATTTGAAAAGGCTAATTATAATTTTCAAATTTATGTCATTTTGAAGGTATGAAACTGATATAATTTTTGTTGTTCTCTCTTTAAAGAAACTAGTATTAATAAATGCATGCCAAAATAATTAAACAATAAAAACCTAACATGACAATTTATAATTAGGGGACTATTAATTTCATTCTCTGAATTATTATACAATGAAAATGTTTTTTTCTTGAATTATCTATTTTTAAATTATTTCTTCCTTTTCTCTCATTTAAAGATCCAGATCTGATGAAAGACCCTTCAAGAAACCATTTGACTTTTTTTTTCTTTTTTCTTTTTTTTAGGGCTGAGGACCGAACTTGGGGCCCTACGCGTGCTAGGCAAGCACTCTGCCACTGAGCTAAATCCCCAACCCCCATTTGACATTTTAATGTAAAATTTTGTGTTAGTTTCCCTTACAAGCCAAAAGAATGAACAGATTAATTATTAAGTAAATTACACAAGGATTTATGTGTCACAGTCTGAGAGGTAGAATATTTTGCAAAGCCTTCCTTGGAGGGCATGCTTGCTTCTGCGTCTTTCCGGAAGCTTGCCTCTCATTTCCTTAAGGTGGGAAAGGACTGGTGATCAGCTCTGGTGGCAGAACCTGCCTCAAACAAGGTAACAGGGTTATGACCGGATGTCAGTGAGGGTCCTTAGTCCCTGTATCAGCAGAAGAAGTAAAAGGGATCAAAATACCTCATCCTTTGGTTGAGTCTAAAGAGTACAGATATGGGTTATAGGCTACAGCTTTCAAAACCATCTTCTCCAGTTAAGTCTAAATTAATTATGACAGCTGTGTAGGGAGGGGCCTTGCACTGCTCAGACTCTGAAGCTGTCTTGCATTTGGATGAGGACTGGAAATGATGACCTAATAGTGCTGGTCACCATTTTAGGGAACAAAGAGACAATCATGACCCTATGAACTTGTCTCTGTCCCTCTGTTCCCTGAAATTGTCTGCCTCATTGGACTGAAAAGAATCACATGAACATTTGGCTCAGAGTGGAGAGACAGCCGACCTTTTGACATTCTTAAAACACTGTTAAAGGAGCTGGAGCAGTGGCTCAGTGGTTGCAGTGCTTCCCTGGCACGTGGAAGGGCATGGGTTTGACCCCAGCACCACGTACACAACAAAGTGTGGGAGCAATAAAGGCCACATGAAAAACTGAATAAAACGGATTTTCTCTGTCTCTCACTGTCCTTCATTTCTTAAAAAGAAAAGAAAAAAAAAAAAAGCACTGGTAAAGCTGGATATGGTGGCACCTACCTGTAATCCTAGCAAATCAGGAGGCTGAGACAGGAGGTTCATAAGTTCAAGGCCAGCCTCAGCAACTTAGCGAGACCCTGACTCAAAATAAAAAATAAGGGCTGAGGATGTTGTTCGTTGTTCAGTGCCCCTGGGTTCAATTCCTGGTAACAAACAAAGAAACAAACACACTGGTAGATTTTTCTCTTCAGTTTGACAATGTTGTCATCTCGGCCAGGAGGGTTTCATTTGAGAGAGGTCAGAAAGTGAAATGCTTACTTCTTTGCCTAAAAGTCAAAAAGTCTTACTAAATTCACTCAGGCAGACCAGCCTATGGTTTGGGCACAAGACAAGGTGCCAAGGATTTGGAAGGAAAGCCAAATGTCATAGCGAGCACAACCCAAAGCTCCTCACCGAAGACCCTACCAGGAAAGGAGCGGACTGCAGAGATGTCTAGACAGGATTCTCCGTGCGTTCAGCAGCGCTGAGCATCTCCAGCAGACCAGTCCAGCGCACATCCAGAGACCCCAAAGAAGGACATCTCAAGCCTCTTCCTGTTCATGTTTTCTGGTGGCACATGCTTTTTACCTTGCAGAATATTGGCTGCTTTAGGGCTCTCAGTATTGGACCAAGAAGGACAATTTGTTATGATTTATTTGTTGGGTAGCTTGATTGACTTCATTCTGAACGGTCTCCTAGAACTTGTCCTTACACTTCCCTGGGCCAGGTGCGACAGGGCTGCAGGGAGCAGCATTCTTCCTGCCTTAGAGGAGCCCCCACTCCGGTGTCAGCTATAAATTTGTGGGATACTCCTTCCAAATCCAACTTCCAAAAAACCTAATGCCCCCCTATTTATTTTTTCATTGTATATAGCAGAATTTCAGTGTTTTATTTGCTAAGCAGTGCTGAATCCAAAAGTTTACTTGTACAGTTCATGCGTCCCTCTAAACTTTGAAGTAAAGCCAGCGCGTTTTCCTCCTCGGTCTTAGCATCACATCATCCTGCTGTCATTTCTGGTGAGCAGGGACAGCAGGAGGTAGCTGTGTTTATTCAAACCTGGAACACTGCACTTAGGGAAAAGTGGATTCTTGATAAAGGTTTTGCCTTTTGAGGTGGCAGATGACACTGTCATGAGGCAAAAGGGGGCCCCATTCCTACATTATCAGGGGGTTTAATGAAAGTCAGGAAACGAGTAGTCAGCACACTCCAGGTTTTCATCCATAGATATGATAACTGACCATATGAAATAACCTTGTAAATTCAGAGAAAAATGTTTTTCCCTAAAGTTCTAAAACAGTGCAGTCCGATAACTTTCTTCAAGGACAAAAATGCTCTTTACACATAGTCTTGTAGAGTAGCCAAGAAGAGTGATTACTGAATGCTTGAAGTGAGGAAGTGAATGTTTAATTTTATTTAAATTTAGATAGCTACATGTGGCTATTACTACTATATTGGGCAAAACAATTCAAGAATGATGTTTATACTGGATTCTGAAATAGCATGTTATACAATTTATGGATCCTTGAAAAAGGTAAAAAGTTTTAATACATAGTATTTACAAAATGCCCATAAGGCGGTTATAGTATAGTAATATAATCTAAGAGTTACAGTTTAGCCACCTGTAGCATGGAGATTCCGGTATAAGATTTACAGCAGGCAGCTGTCACCTGGGAAGCTCTACCAGTTTAGCATACGTGTTAAGACAAAAGCTCAGATCCTTCTCTTACTAGTTATGTGACCTTGTGAAAGCCACTTAACCTCCACATGCTAGTTTGCTCATCTGTAAAATGCAGTTGATAATAATAATATGCATCCCACAGGACTACAGTGAGAATAAATGATAATTCATGCAGAAGCATGTGTTTATCCTGGCGCCTAGTCACACGGCAATCAGTCAACAGAAACCTGGCTGTTTGCAGACAGAACTCTTTGGAAAGGTTGGCTGCTGGTTCCTTAAGTTTAGAGAACCATTTAGACATAGTCTGTTCTGAGTCACCTTAAGTGTCAACACAATACAAAAGTAGGCTATTAATAAATCATGCAGAGTTATTGCTGACTTCAGCTAAGTAGAATAAACATCATAAATAACTTATTAGGAAAGGTTCTGTGTGAGCTGCCCATAGATCAGAATTTTGAGGAATGAAAGAAGTCCAATCCGCTCATCTCAAATGGGGAAATTGGGCCCCGTAAAAGTTAACACAGCCAATGAAGAAAAGCACCGGGCTCTTGCCTCCTGACCCAGAATCTGCCAAAGACAGCAAAAACCAGGGGAATCAGGGTCAGCAGTCCTAGAGCGTGTTCCAATGTGTGCATGCAGCTTTCCCCCCGCGCGCATGGGGAGTTTTCACAATGAAAATGTGTACATTAAAATTCAAAAACACGCTCAACCACATGTTCATAGACGTACAATGCCAGTGTTTGCCAAAATGCAAAAGAATCTATGCTGACTTCATTCTGATTAGAAGATTTGCTCAACATTAGTGACAAGGCCTCTGAATCTATATCTATAAATCTATATCTATTTATCTATATATTGAATTCAGGGTGCTTAACCACTGAGCCACATCCCCAGTCCTTTTTATTGATTTTTTATTTATTCTGAGGCTGGAATTACAGGTGTGCACCAACTCGCCAGGCCCTAAGAGTATGTTTTTAAAAAGTATGTAATGAACTGAAAGAAAACAGAGTCATACCAAAAATGTGCAAACCTTAATCACTTCCCCCATGTGCTACTAAGGTTAGTGCAGCATTCTAAACAGTGTATTGACGGTGTGTGGTAGCGCACGCCTGTGATCCCAGCTTCTCCGGAGGCTGAGTCAGAAGGTTGACAAGTTCGAGGCCTGCTGGGCAACTTAGGGAAACCCTGTCTCAAAATAAAATTTTAAAATGGTTGGGGATGTAGCTCAGTGGTAGACAGTTTGCCTAGAAGGCTGGAGGACCTGAGCTCAGTCCTCAGTATTCACTAGATTAAATAAATTAATTATTAGACTGTGGCAGAATGGAGTAGCAAAGCTTGCAGTAGGGATATTAGATTGTTGACTGTGGTGGATTAGACAGTGTCCCCCAAAATTCATGGCCACCTTGAAGTTCATAACATGGCCCTGTTCGGAATAAGGATCTTTGCAGATATAATTAAGGAAAGGTTTAAGATGACATTATACTCTTTAGGGTGGGCCCTGCATTCAATGTCTCCTATAGGAGACAAAAGGGAGATGACACAGAGTCATGCAGCAGGAGGTGATGTGAAGGCCACAGGCCAATGCATGCTAGTAGGACCGGAGACCACCAGGAGCCACCAGGTGCCCTGGCCTGGTTACTCCCACATGGTCTGCAGAAGGAACCAGTTCTACCAGCACCTTGGTTTTGCACTTCTGACTTTTTGAACTTTGAGAGGGTAAATTTCTGTTCCTTGAAGGTAATCGGTCTGTGGTTGTGACATCAGCTTTCAGGGAACTGGCACATTGGTTATGACAATATCACTTATTCCTAGTTTCATATGATTAGAGAAAAACAGGATTTATGTCTTATGCTTTGAGCTAAAGTAGGAAAGTAAAGAAATGATTGATGTATATGGGGTAGCCAGTCTCCAAGGTGGTCCAGGGAATCTTGCCTCCCGATGTTCACACCGGAATGTAGGCCCCTCCCATATTGAATAGGGCTGACATGTGTGAACTGTAGGACACGGTGGAAATGACAGAATGTGACTGTCCAGGATAGGTTTACTCTCTCCTGGCTTGCTTGGGGCAAGCTAGCTACCTTGTTAGGAGGGCATTTGATTATCTCTGTGATTAGGTGCATATAGCAGTGACCTTGACCTCCTAACATCAATCAGTAACTTTCTATGCATGTCCTGGAGCCATCATGTGAATGGTCCTCTAGTTCCAGTCAAGCCTTCGAATGCCTTCAACCCTCACTGACGTCTCAGCTGTATCATTCAGCTCAGAGACACTGCACCAGAAACACCCAGCTAAGCTGTGGCCAGATTCCTGACTTTCAGAGTAAGAAGATAAGACTTTACTGTTTCAAACTGCCAAGGTTTGGGGAAATTTGTTATGTGGCAATAGGTAACTAATACAGTCAGAACTATAAAACTGTAAAAGAACTCTTAGCTTCCTCTTCCCTTGGACTATTGCTGTAGATTCCATGCTGTCTCAGTCCTTCTAGTATGGTCCTTTGAAAGCTATTCAATAGAATATTGAGTAAATACAAGCCATCATTATAAAATATGGTGATAGGAAAATCCAAGATGAATATGCACACACCTTTTTTTTTTTTTAAGTGAAGCATCACCAGTACGTTTGAAACATTCTCTCTGTTCCTCCCTGCATGGCCTCCACCCCAGGAAGCCATGAATTCTGTGGTTTCATTCACTTATTTGCTCTAATATTTACCATTATTCTGTTAACTTTTGCTCATTATTGCATCTGAATGATACTTGTCTTTTAAACTCAAAAATGTATTCCCAAGATCCATCTATGTTAATGGATCCAACTCATTCCTTTTTAACACTGCATAAAATTTCTTTCTTAGACTATTCATCGACTTATATATTCATTCTTATTCTTTTTAAAAATACAATTATTATCACATCATTTTCTACATTAATTTCTTTGTAGTTTTCCATTTTATTTAGAATACAATCCAGACTCTTCTCCTTGCTTTTTCTGTCTTATCTATGGCAACATAGACACACTGGTATCCATTGTTTCTTTTCTTTCTTTCTTTTTTTTCAGGGCTGAGGACCAAACTCGGGGCCTTTCGTGTGCTAGGCAAGCACTCTGTCACTGAGCTAAATCCCCAACCCCGCCATTGATTCTTGAACCCTTCAAATCTGCTCTGGCCTCAGGGCCTTTGCATGCCTGGTTGTTCTCTGTGGGACTTTGACTATAGGGGTTCCCACAACTCAGGTCTCAGCTTCACATCACCTCCCAGAGCCCTCTCCTGCACCTGCCTTCCCTACAGAGGCAGCCCTCCTTCCCACTCTCTGTCCCATGACCATGCTTCACTGTCTTTGGGGGCACTTATCTGTCTAAAATAGACTTATGCATGTATTTGCCACTTCTGACTCCTTTGCTGAGGTGACTGCTGTGTGAAGGTCAGTGACACATCTGCTTTGCTCATTGATACTTCCCAGTGAGGCAGAGCCTGGTGCACAGTAGGTTCTCCCTAAACATTTGTTGAGTGAATGTACAAACAATGGTTTGGACACACACAAAGAAGAGCTTAATGGTTCAAAACTGGGGGTGATATTGCTACCAGGAAACAATGCAATGACTGGAGACATTTTTGGTTGTCACAAGTAGGTTGGGGGTGCCACTGGCATCCAGTGGGCAGTGCTGTGGAGCATCCTATAATGAATGGATGACTCCAACAATGCAGAATTATCTAGTCCAATATGGTGGTGGTGCTGAGAAACCTTGCCTTAGGTTAAAGTAATAATAATAATAATAATAATAATTAATAATAATAATAGGTATCCAAACGACCTTTAAAAATAGCTTTAATTTTCTTCATGTTTATTCTAGAAACAAAACTGAAAGACTTGTGGGATAATAGAAGTTCTTTTAATTGGTAGAAATCATGAAAATATAGAGAAAGAAAAAAATCTATATTTCTAGATAGACTCAAAAGAATTTTCAATGTCACAATGTGCCAGATGAGTTTTTTTTAAGTAGTTAAAATATGAGCACAAATGCATAGACTTGGTAGGAGATGTAATTTATTATTTAAAAAAAAATCCTGCCTAATCAATGAGGTCTTCACACAGTAGTTAATAGCTTAGTTGAATTTCATTTTCTTATGGGAAAAGGTATTTTAAACCTTTAAAATGTGCATAACCGATGGAGTTCTGCAGAGAAGTGCAAAATCCCCCTGCACAGACATGGGGAAGGACTAAATAGTCTACAGCTCCACAAACTTGCAGGTCTGCTCGATGCTGTTGTGGCTGGAACCTGTGCTATAGGACCATGTGTTCTTAGGAACTTTCTGGAACACTCTCTTTTTTCCCACCTAAACTGATTTTCTCTCTTTACTCTTCTGGATATATGTCTTGGCTTGTGTTTCCATACCCCCAATTCTTTCATACTGGGGACCTGCTCTGTACCTGGCACTGGGAATACAGCTGTGAACTAAGAAAATACGTTTGCTTGACTCTAAGCTACTACTGAAGGTCTCAGGGCCTCGGGGTGATTAAACCATCTTCACCTGCTAGGAAAGATGACCAATTGCTCTTGGGTCAACTCCTTCACAGAAATGTCCTTTAAAATTATTTAAAATAAAGCAATTAAAAATTTCAAATTTAAAAATTAAAAACATCTAAATTTAAATTTTTATAAGAGATAAGAACAAAAATTAAAATTAGAATATTAAGGATTGGTAATGTAGCTCAGTGGTAGAGAGCCTGCCTAGCATGCGTGAGGCCCCGAGTTTATAGTTTTTTAAAAAAAAATCTGCCTAATCAATAAGGTCTTAACACAGTGGTTAATTGCTTAGTTGAATTTCATTTTCTTACTGGAAAAGGTATTTCAAACTTTTAAAATGTGTATAATCAGTGGACTTCTCCAGAGCAGTGCAGACTCTCCAGGACAGCAAGAAAAAAAATTAAATTTAGAAAATTAAAAACAATTTTTTATTAAAAATTATTTAAAAAAGACTTCCTGTTCAGCTTTTGAGAAGAGGTTCCAGGGAGTGGTACGTAGGTGCATCCATAATTTTATTACCTGGAGGAACGTGTGGGCCCACAGTCGAGATCTGACCTTGAGAACTGCACTTTCTCCTCCTTCTAGTCGTCCCACTGTGCAGGAGATTTGTAGACACTCGATATTTGTACAATTCTGAAAAAAAAAACATCGTGGGCAGCACATCAACGTGTTTAAATGGTGGTAGAGAATCAACATTGAAGTTAGTCGGTTTCTATTTTATTTCTTCAGAAGTCACTGCCTGATCTGCAAATTTAATTTAAAGAAAGAACAAATTCATTGAAACAACCAAGCAGAAGTAAGCTAGTGGTGACCACGCATGGGCGTCAGTGGTGAGAGAGAAAACGGATGCACAGGAGATGCAAGCTCTTTTCTGAGGTCTCAGCTTCCAGCAGACGCCAATGAGTTGTTTTATTACAGTTTCTGGGAACTTGGGAAGATATTTCTTCTAGTCATTCTGTACACTGATTTCTGCACTGAGCAAGTGTGGAAAGGGCTGCAGAGGAAGCTCGGGGACCATAACCTTAGCGACTCAGAGCTATTGACCTATTGGTAAGCCTTTGTTCCATAACACGCTCCTTTTTGCCCAAATTACATCCTAGTCGTGGAGCAGACCCTTTTGCGAATTCCATCCATCAGGCTGTTTTTAACCAGCTCCTAGGGTTTCCCAACCTGTAATGGATCACTCTGAATATATGAGATGCATGATCCTTGGAAGTATTCATTATGAAGACATTCCACCTATCAAATCATATTTTCATATTGGATCCCAGTATGGAAATAAATGGTGCCTCATTTTCTATGTGCCCTGTACAGAGGGATACTTCTCTAACTGTACTCCCTCGCTCATCTGAATTTATCTTAAGGGTTATTCTTCTTTGTTTCTCATGTCTCAAATACTGGGTGCTGGATTAAAGGTGCCCAATAAAAATAAATTTATTTGATATTAGGAGAAGTACTTGACCAAAGCATTTCACTTTAATGAAATTGGTAAACAACACAATAGCCTGAAGAATATATTACTGTGAAAAACTTTTTTAAGAACTAAGAATTCTCTAAAAGCTCATCAATCAGTAATGTAAATCAGATAAATTCTGGAAAGACCAGATATCTACACGATGCTTCCAAATGTAGGTAACTGGGCTGTCCTTACACTGTAAGATTTGGGCCCTCAGGTGCTGGTGACAGGAGACCTCAAAGCTCTGCAGTTCCTGGCACTAGTGAGGACTCTCAGGTTTCCTGTGCTCTATGATTGACATGCTACTTACTGCTCCACCCTCTGGAGGCAAGAGGGGAGCCAGTTGGTAGCTGTTGTGACCTCCCTGCAGATGTCCATCCTGCTTAGCTAGCTCTGCTGGAGGATTCTGGAGAATCTGATGGGCGGAATGGCCCTTGAAGAGTGAAAGATACCTGGAAGTATGGAATGATTAGCACATGGTTCTCTGGAATAAGACCGGGGCATGCTCAGGAAAGGGGCGGGGAAGGGTGTATGGGGGTGAGATGGATGGATGGAAATAAGGTGATAGAGAAAATGTAGGTGGTGAAGAATCCTATTTCTGCTCAGGAGTTTAGATTTTATTCAGAAGGTACTGGGGAACTGGTGATGTTTTTATATCAAGGGCCATGATCAGGTTTGTGTTTTAGAGGGACAGGTGGTACTTGAGGAAAACAATGGAGAGTGGAAGGCAGGGAAAGAGCCCTGTGGAAAGAGCCTAAATGGGAAATGCTAAGACAGTGGGCAAGAGAGAGGAAGGCGAATCTTAGAGAAGCGTAGGAAGCAGAGTTTGCAATGAAGGAGTGGGATGGGTGGAGGGAGCTCTTTGTGTTGGAACAGGGTGGATAAGTACTGGTAGGATAGGCACTGATGTTACTGAGATTGAGATTTCTAGAGAAGAGGCACATTTAGGGTAGTCTTGGAGATAGAAATTTTTAACATGTTGGGACTGGGGTGGCTACCAGACTTCTAGGCAAACCCTTCAAGCTTTGAATGCAGGAAGGGAGGGCTAAGATGGCAGGTGGCCCCTAGGCAGGACTGCAAGGTTCTGCAAGAAATGTGCCAGAAAAAGCAAAATCAGTGGCAAAAAAGCAGACTGCCTGAGGATGGACTTCTGAGGTACAGGGCCATTTAAGGATGGAAAGAAGAAATGTCCATTTAAAATTCTAAGACGGAGCTAGCCAAAAGGTAGGAAGAGACCCAGGAGAAAATATCTTTTGGAGAAGCCAAGAGATGTGATAGTTCTGGAAAGTGGCCAATAGTATCAAATGTTGAAAAAAAATTAAGAAAGATAAGGTTTCTGTAACCAGAGCACTAAAAGGGAAGAGAGAAAAGTTCCGAGAGAAGTAGAAGGAGGTGATAATAGCAAAGCACCAGGGGAAAAAGATGAGAAAGACAAATACAGTGTTAGGTGGAGAGGAATTATATTTCAGTGGTATAGATAAAAGAGCTTATGCAAATTGGAAATCATGATCCCAACACAGGGTGCTGGCGTTTTGCACTTTCAAATTCCTAATCAGAAATGTGATTCAGTAAGTTGTTTTTAACCAAACAAAACCGGTGGGAGGTCTTATTTAGCTTTAATTTTAGAATAAACTCTGCATAATCACTCTCTGTTCAGAGTTGTTTTGATTTGAGGACACAGGGCAGTATAAGATTTGCAATTTTTGAACCTATAAGAGAAAATGCAAATAAAAGATGAGTTTAAATCAGATAAGGAAATAAAGATTGCCTTGGCAATCATCTGTGAGCAAGCAAGCTTTTATGATATTCAGAAGTTAAAAATTATCTTATGTCAAAAATAGTTAATGAGAGACAATAGAAGGAAAAAGATTTGACCCTACAACAGAAGAGCACACAATTTTCAAAAGAATTTAGTGTTGATCTCCATTGCCTCTGTGTACTGATGAGGCAGACGCAGAAATGGAAATTTAAAAAAATCTGAATCTTCTGTTTTCAAATGATTAGTTCTGCATAGGTTTAGACAGTGGTTTTTCAGAGGGCTTTTCCCATCTGTACTGCAATATTAGAATTCTGCAGACACCAATCATTGTTTTCTGTTTCATTATGCACCCTGGAAGCTTTATATTCAGAGATCTAATGATTTATCCCCAAAAGGATACTGTATACATTTGCATTTCCCACTCCTACATTTTAAGAAAACATTACAGGGTCATAAGATTTACAGGTACCTGAATAATAATCTGCCAATTACAGCTTTTTGCTATGTACTTTTAGTTACATCTACTTTAATAAACATTTCTTGCTTGACCTAAGTTTAACTATTTTGGACTTGCTTGTACTTTTCTGTGCATTTCCAGGTTTGATTTTTTTTAACATAAAGATAAAATAAGTGAATGCCAGAGAATGTTTGAGATGTTTGAAAAGTCATTTTGACTGTGTTAAGTGGACAGTTCAGCGGCATTGAGTACGTTCACATTGTTTTGCCACGGTCACTATCGTCCATCTCTGCAACTTTTCATCATCCCAAACTAACATTCTGGCTCCTGAAACCTTTTTTTAATCAATGAAATGCAGAGCTGGGGTTTTTGTTTATCTCACACCAATACCCTTTCTTTGATGGCTTTTTACTACCACTAATAAATGGGTATCCATGGGCAACATGATCAGAATTCCTAGCACTATGATTAATTCAATACAGCATTACTCTACTTTATTGAATTGAAATAAATTATGAAGATTATCAGGGTTTTAAAGATATTTTTCTCTACCTTTCAAAAAAAATCCATTCAAGGTCAACACAAGGAGGCCAGGAACAGAAAGGAAGTCAATTTAGCATTTCCCCAATTCCCCACTTATCATCCTGTCTGTCTTCCTCAAAAGTCACATTTTTCTAAGCACATGGCTGGCTCAGCCTGGGGGCCATGGATGAACTGATCTGGACTCAGAACTCAAGGAGAAGTGGGGACTGCAGGTAAGGGGTGTTCATGTCTATATGGACTACAGAGAATGAACTATTCTTCCCTTCCATTGCCTCTTCGGTCTGAGGCAAATGATCTCATGTTTGTCCTTCGCTGCCCAGACCAGACTTTGAATCTCTCTTTCCTGAGTCTGGCCTTCACTGAATCTCCCTGCTTCTGTCCTCCCTGTCCACACTCATTATATTCCCTAAAGCATGCTGTTCATTGTCATTTTATTTCAAATTCAGTAGGTAGAGTGGCTAGGGAATTTAGTCCCAATCCAAACTATCTTTTAAACTGCTTGCAATATATTTGTTTAGAATTGGATTGAGGACTAAGAGCACTGAAGGTTGAGGGGTTCTGAGTAAGACTAGATGGAATGTCACACCAAGAGCATTTTGGAGAAGACTCTTAAAGTGGCCTTCATGACTTGATCCACTGTCATTCATGTATTTGCTCAACAAATGAGCCAGGCACTGAGCGCACCCTGGTTGAGTGTTGAGCCAACCAAACATATTCTTATCCTCCTGGGCTTTCATTAGAGTGAAGAGGCGGGAAAAAATAGTGTCTAAGGGCCAGAGCCCAGTGGTACCTGGATAGGCCCAGGAGTGAGTGGAACTGGACTGTAGAGGACCAGCAGCATGGGTCTGGGAGTTTCATGGCCTGTGACCAGCCAGCAGAGTGACAGTGACTTCTGTAGAAATACCTACAGAGCCCTCTCCAGCTCAGGTGTTGCCTTCCCTTCTTGAATCTTCCCTTGGTCTGAAGGCAATGGCAAAGTGACCAGCGCTTAATCTTTCCCTTTTGCTTGCCTCTCCGGATTGGCAACTTTTGGCTTGGGTCTGTGACTTTTGATTGAGCACCACCACCAGATAATGCATCTTGGATTGAACTTCTGCCCTGTATTTGTGAAGTAAGAAGCACCTACTCAGCCCTTGCCCACGCAAACACTGGGGCATTGTTCTAGGCCTGTCGCTACCCCAAGCTCCTGGGTGTGTCTGCAGGTAAGGGGTGTTCATGTCTGGGGCCCTGGGATGACTCTACACGCGGCTGGAAGGTGGGCTTGCACTGTCCTACTCTCTCTGGAACTGGAACGTGGGTAAATTGCTCCTTGACACTCATTTTTCAGCCTTGGGGAAGAGAATGAACATTCTTGTGAGGAGATAAAGCCCTAGCAGGGCATCGACATGATTAGGAGAAATTCATCAGAAATATTGACTCATGATTGCTTTCTACAGTTTTGCAAAGTCCTGCCCAGGCTCAGCCTAGACCAAATGCAGACCCCAAGGCCAAGACACCACAGAAATTTTGACCCAGGCAATCTGAACACGCCATTCCTGACTCTTCCGAATGAGCAGAGGACTCTGAGGTTCAGGGACTGGTACAGGGTACAAGGCCTGTTGGATGAACAGCACTTCTCCTGCTCGCTTCAAACTCTCTGTGGACAGCTTGACAACTGCAGCTTCCTGTTCTCGAAACAGGTTCAAGGTCACATTTGATATTTTCATCCTTATTTCTCTAAAGTGGCCTCTGTGGTGGGTTTAGAAGAACAAAACGATTATATCACAAATACTCCTTAATCCTCGCAGAAAAGTCGCTTTCATTTCTTACGCCATGTGCTGCCAAAAAATGTCAGGCTGATCTGAGCATCAGAGGAGACTGAACACAAGACTTGAAGTTACAGCCATCTGTATCTGGGAATTCCATCGGATCCGATCTTTTCTCAGACCTATGCGCACAGAGGCGACTCACCAGTATTTTTGCGGGGCTCTGTCTGCGGAGCTGGAGTGCAGGCGCATCCCGCTTCCTGACCAGATGAGGAATGGTAGAGTTTCGCAGAAAGGCGCTGAGCTCAGGGGTGTCCTCCGGGGAGGCTGCGGGCTGCAGACAGAAAGCAGGAGAAATCGCACACAATTGCATTAACAGTTGTTACCTTTTGGTTAACCCTGAACTCCAGGCAGTTTTCCCCTCCCCGTTGAACTGGGTTCCTGCACGAGCTCAGATCTGTGATTTACCAGCAGCGCATGCAATGGCGAAGTGACCTGAGCTGACAAGGAATGAGCCTTTCCACTCTCCTATTACAGGAATTCCTCAAGGCCGGGAATGCATTCCTGGGAAGTTTATCTTGTAAGGATAAGATTTGAAGCAGAAGCAATTTCCCCAGAAGGCTGAAAAACATGTAGCTGACTTTTCAGGCACGAGTTCTTCTCCTGCTACTTCCGTCTCTTACATAATGGAGCTGGCTAAATCGAGGAACCTTCGGGGTGGGGAGATGGCTCCCGAGGAGGGCAGAAAGTGGGCAAAGAGCCCGATGTGGTCAAGGACCTTGCGGCATGGCTGCACCCCGCGTTCCTGTGCTCAGGAGAAGTGGTCCTCAGGAGAGAAACGTGTCCTAGTGAAAATGACTTTTGCACACACTGGAGCTGCAGTGGAGCTTGTTTGGAGCCCTGAGTTTATTTTGCAAATCTAGAATAGGTGATTTTATCTCAGGCTCCCTGGTGAGTATATCCCATGGCTGAAAAAATATTTTAAGGGTTCCAATACATTATGCATAATATTCTATTCACATTTTTTAAAGGGCAGGGGAGACAAAGAGAATCAAATTTATTTATTTATTTATTTATTTTCAACTGGCTTTTGTTTCTCTGACACTTAGTTGTGTATGTGGTGCTGGGGTTTGAACCTGGGGCCTTGCGCATGCCCGGCAAACACTCCAACCACAGAGCCACTGCTCCAGCCCCATATTGTTCATATTGTTTATGTTAGGTGAACTGAATGTAAAAACCTAATTTTCTGCCCCCTGTCCCTGCCACTTCCATCCTGAGAATTCTGCCTTCTTTCACCTGTTTTCACTTTTGGTCATAGAAGGGAAGCAATTCTACTGTACTCATCACTATGGAATGAAAGAAGAAATTCCTACATTGCAGATGCATGCAAGATGTACACAGACGAACACAAGAGAAGATGATAGTCTCATCTCCTAAGGACCTGCAGAAAGGTACTGGATAAACAGGAGGAGTCGAGTCTACAATCCCTAGCATGACTATGATCTATGCCTTTGCCAGCTTCTCCAGCTTCCCTCTTCCCGTGAGCCTCTTGCATTCAGCAATCCAGCTTGCAGAAGAACTGTGTTCCACCCCTGAGCAGCAGGACAGTGCCTGACCTGTTTCCTGTTGTACACGCCTGCTCTGCTGCCCGTCAGAGTCTATCAAACTGACTACAAATGCTGCTAACTGTTCTAAATTGCCCAAAGAGAACATGTACAGCTAGAAGCACAGGGTCACATTTAACCTCCTTGGAAGGAAGCAGGCTGAGGAAGACGATCCAGCCTCGAAAACTCCAGTGGGGAAATCAGATGTTAAGAGGTAGTCCAGGAAAGTGTGGTTTTATAGAAGTCCAAGGAAACGTAAATTGCAAAAATAAACAAGTGAGAATGCCAAATGGACTCTGAAGAGTAGCAAAGAAGGGTGAGGAACAAAAGTATTCATTGGATCTGTTGATGAAGATTTCATGGGTAGCAGGGTGCAGAGGCTCGTGCCTGCAATCCCAGCTGCGTTGGAGGCTGAGACAGGAGGATCGCAAATTCAGAACCAGACTCAGAAACTAAGTGGGGCCCACTCATCAACTTAGTGAAACCCTGTCTCAAAATAAAAAATAAAAAGGGCTGGGGATGCAGCTCAGTGGTATGTTGACCATGGGTTAAATTACCAGTACCATTCCTACCACAAGGAAAAAAAAGTAAAAAGAAAGAAAGAAAAAAGTAATCACAGATTTGATCGGTGTAGGTGGAAATCAAATTGCAGTAGCTAATGAGTTAGTAGACAAATGAATAATTTCTTGAAAAAATATGCATTTAAATCCTTTGATCATTCTTATATTGAAATAATTTCTAATGCCTCTGAGTTGAGATGACCCTTGTCCTCTAAATAAAGCAACAAAACAAAACATTAATTTTCCTAGCAACACTATGTACAATAGAGGAATAAGATAGCAATCTAAAACTTTATAGACATATATAAACTATTGCATATATGATATGTATACAAAAGATTGGATATTTTTAAAATCTTTGTATGTCTGACTTTTTTCACTTAATATGATGCCTTCTAGTTTCATCCATTTGCCTGCCAATGACAGAATTCTTTTTTTTTCTTATCCCATATTTTTTATTGGTGCATTATAGTTGTATATAATGGTGAGGTTTGTTGTTACACATTCATGAATGCTCACAATATAACAATATAATTTGGCCAAGATCCCTCCCAAACACTTCCCCTCCCCACCTCCTCCCACTCCCTGGAAGCTTTTGATTGTTATTATTATTTTTTAACTTTTCCTATTTTTATTGATTGCATGGGAACTATTTAAGACTGAACGTGTTTTAAAAGTGATGGTATAGAAATACATTTTAATTTAGAAAGATACATATGTTAGTAGGGGGGAAATTCAGAATATACAATGACATGTATATAAAGGATGCACTTGTTCAACAGAAAAATGGATGTATGCTTATAATATGTGTCTATGAAGAGAAAAAGCCTGAAAGACTAGTCATCAAAGTATTACTAGTGAGGGAGATTTGATAATAGATATCAAGGAAGTTTTTCTAATTTCATTTTAGCTATGTAATGACATTATAAATTTTTAGAGTCTTTTTATCTACTGGCCATATACAATTAAATATTTATGGGTGAAATAAAAAAATAAATTAATATATAAATAAATAGAAAACATAAGAGAAAATGGGTGGGAATACTACAAGAGATTTAAAATTTCCTTCATTTAGTTTTTATATATTCTTTTGTTGTACATTTAGTATTTTTAATATGAAAATCTTAAAAGATTACAATTGTAAAAAAAGTAAATGAAAAATAATGGAGTAGGGAGAGCGAGTTCAGTATGACTATAAATGGAAGGGAAAAAAGATTCATTCTTGAAAGAGGATACGTACTGTGTTATTTGGCTTACTGTTTGTTCTGAAGATGGTGGGAATTTAACTAAGTTTATAGGATCCAAAAAAGGGACCAGGGAGAGGGAGAGGAGGAAATACAGGAAACAGAGGGGCGTTTGATGAAGCAAAACTAGACTGGGAGCTGAAGGAGAGTTATCCTTCCTCTAAAAGTGTTGCAGAGCAGTTGAGAAAGGAAGAGAGATGATTAGAAGGTGTGTGGGTGGGGAGGGCTGGCATGGGACAAGGGGTTGGGATGGGGAAATGGATCGCTGGAAAAGTCTCTTATTTTCAGGCCACCTAATAGTAATGTGAGAGAAAGTGGATATGAAGTTCAAGGAGTGTAAGGGTGGTTTGGAGAAGCCAGTGAGAAAATGAAAAGGATTGATTGTTAGAGTTTTCCATGACCTGGCTGTTTCATGAGCAGTTCCCACCACCAATCCTTAATGGCACTCCCAGCAAAGGGGCCAAGAAGCCAGACTGTGGAACTGTGCATGGCTGAGGTTTTCAGGGCAGGGACACGGAAGGATATTGGAGAAGGGAGGTTAAGGCAGATTGTCACTGTTTCAAGTAACTCCTCTTGGATTCCAGGATTGGCAGGAAAGACGGTATGGCCAAAAGCAGTCTTGAGAGTGGTGAAGGTTAATAGCTTCAGAGGATGCGTTCAAATCAAGGAAGAAAAGGCTTAGTACTGAGAGGAAGTGAGAACCTTATGAAAATAGGGGAATGAACTGAAGCATAGGATGCCGAGTGTTTCAGAGGCAGGAAAGAATATAAAGAAAGAATATAAACCAAAGAGTTGCTCATGGATGCTCCATGATGGAGGATTTAAAATAAAAGTTTTTAGAGCCTAGAAAAAAAGATTGAGTTTGGAAAGAAAATTGGGAAGTGTGGAAATTCTTAATCTTTGATATATTTTCTATCATATACGCGATGTATGTGCTGTTTTTCCATTAGATTCACCATGGGTCGTTCCTATTTTTATCGGTTGTTTACAATTAGATTATAGAGGTTAATTCTAGCTCATCAAACTATAGAGAAGAGGTACTGGAAAAAACTAGGAAATGATTTTTCATTCCCATGTTATAGCTCATGATTATGATTAGAAATATCAGTATTAGTATTAGTAGTATGATAGTGGAAAAAAATTGTGTGGTTTGATCAGGTGCAACTTGTGTACAAGTAAGGCGAACTTTCTCTACGGGGTATAGCGTCATTCATAAATATTTGTATGTTCTCTCAGTAAAACACAGGGCTTACTCTGAGCTAGAGAATTAGTCCTTTGCAAGGCAGGAGTCGATGGAACATGGTTCTTTCTTTTTGTAACCTTCTTTTAAAGTAGAGGAACACCATGCTTGTAACGATGTGGCCAAAAGATCTTCAAGTGGACTGCAAACTAATTTTCTCAAGTGGCATTCCAGAAATTATTTCAAACAACAAATCAAGATGAAAAGCAAGGAAGAAGTTATCCAAGAAATATAAAAAATAAAGTCCATTTTCGCGATGGACATTTGAAGCCATGAACCCACAGACCATGCTTTTCTTTAATCTGAAATCACAAGAGGTGAACGAGTCTGGCTTCCTAGCACCACATTAGGCAGACTTTAAATGCTTTGAGGAGCTGCTGGTAAACACTTAGGTGGCTGCCTCAGAAAAAATGATGATGGCTTCTTTCTGCAATGAGGAAGCAATTGTTAGTAAATATGTTTCTCCAGCTGCTACTCTGAATTTGACCTCAGCGAGAGTTTTCTATTTTCATAACTCTTCACCAAGCTCTTCACTCTGGCATAGGTTTAAATTTATGGACTGAGGGGATATGGAGAGGCTGGAAGGCACAGTACAGCTGGAAGGGTAATGCTGGAAGAAAGGGCCAGAAACCAAGGCCACACAGCTTACCCTTCCCTTGCCTGCGATTCGTCTTTGGATTCCAGGTATTTCTAGACACAAGAAACAGTCAACTGTTCTCATGGGCTTCTTGGTCTATAATTAAATATAAGTGGAGACAAGTCCAGGGATCCATCTACTGTGTAATTAAGACAAATGTTAAGGGTTTGTGGGGAAAGAAAAAAAAAACTCATTTGCTTTTTCTCCTGAAAAAAGAATCATCAACTCACTCCAGAGGTGATATTGAAGCTTTTCTTTGGACATGTTGTTTTTTGCATTTAAAAATATACACGGGATGATGGGCTTAGGTCCTTACTCTTAAGGTTGCTGGAACTAGGTTGGTACAAATATAGCTAATCTAGGAACTGGTATTTTCTATATCATTTATCTATGGTTGGCAATTAGCCCTCTAAAATTAATCTTATTAAAATATATGCGTATAGTATATACATATATGTGTATGCTTGTATGCACATATATGTGTGTATATCTGCACAGATATGCATATATATGTATTCATATGCACATATATGTATATATGTATACACACATATGTATACACACATACATAAATATGTATACACACATACATATATATGTATACACACACACATACACACACACACCTGAAAAGTATCTCAAAGAGAAGATAGGCAAAAAGAAATGGGTCCCAGAGAGTCCATGTTCTCTGGTGGCTGAGAAATTGTTCTACAGTCACTGTTAAGAGAAGCATTCCCAGAAGAAAGCACATGTATGAGAGGATGGAAAAGAAAAATCCAAGAGCATGTGGCAGTTGTCATTACAGTATCAGAGTTGGAGGAGGAAAAAAAATTAAATTGGGTGCCGCTTTCTTGAATAGACCTTCTGAAACAATGGACACATAGGTCCCCCACCCCAGAAGAAGAACTTGAAGCAGAAGCCCAAGAATTACAGGGGCAAGTAACAGACATCAAACAGTACTTGGCCTACAAAATAAATGTAATGCCTTCAAAATGATTCGAAAAAGAAGTCAGTAACTAACACAGAGGAAGAAGAAATGATCTTCCTTCTTATGTCTTGAGTTTGAAGGAGACAGAGAATGAGAGGGAGTGGCATAAGGACCGACAAGGGTGACTGCATACTGAATTAATGAGAACCAGTAATCCGCGGCAGTTAGGGAAGAAGAAAGCACTCTTAAGGATAAGACGAAACTATGCAAATTTGCCAAGCCACTGTCTGTGGGCCCATTTGATTCTCAAAAAACAACTTGCAGGGCCTAATCCTTGACAAACAGACTGGTTCTGTGTCTCTGCCGTCTGTGTTTGTGCTATCTGGTTGTAATTTGGGCTTCCTGTGGGATTGGTCTTGTTGAAAAGACTAGTTCTCAGGGCAACCTCCCGGCCCTAACGACAATTCTCATAAACAGTGTGGGCTTTCTCTTAGATTATTCTTTTTCCAGTTTAGTCTCCATCAAGTCACTTTGACCTCAGGATTCTTCTTCCTTGGAGTCAGACTCCGAATGTTCTCTCATCTTAACACAGGTTACGTTTGAGTGTCTTTTTCTCCTAGGTAGTCTCTTATTCTGTAGCCCTTTCCCTCTGCATCTCTCACTTGGCTGCTTATTACAAAATCTTGCCAAATTGGAAAAAGAAAGTCATTTACTCTTTATGAAACTTTTGGTTCCTTAGTAGGTTTTACTTTTTCAACTTCATCTTATCAAAAGATCATAGTATGTTTTAAGGCCTCTCCAAACCCCAGGAAAAAGCCCACCAGAATAACAAAATTGATAGTTTGGAATAATTATTTAACTGCCTTTAATACAGTTGAGAAATACTTTACTCAAATCTAAAACTCTAAAATCTTCTTCCAAGAAAGATCTGGAACAAATTAGATTTAATGGATTGGTCTGAATGCTGCAGACAGTTGAATGTTTCAAAATGTTTTAAATGGTAGAATGCAAAGAAATTTCCACATTATATTCTTCTCTCTCTGACCTAGATGGGGGAGCCTGAGTACAGAAACTGCCTGGACATCTGCTCATGGCTCCAAAGTCACAGAAGATAGGTGAATGACCCTGAGAGGTGGAAGCCATCATGGAGGAACAGATAATCAAGCACAGCAACTTTTCATGGCCAGAGTGAAGGTAGGAAGGAGCGAGCCCAAGGCACTTCTGAACCACTATGCGGATGTCAGCTGGGGCTTGGTTTCCTCAGGTAGGAAAATGAGGTGTTGTGTAGCTCATTCTTCCCATGGACATCCATGACTACCCGTATTTCTACTCACCTTCAGACTCTGAGATTTGAACAATGTCAGCAAATCAATTTGAGTAAATTCCACTGAAGCCAGCTAGGAGGCAGGCATTTAAATAAAAAGTGAACTGACAATTAATAGCATCTGTTTATGGTCACTCTAGCCCCACCCAAACTTAGTGACTGATGCTCCCCATTTGGGCAAAAAATGAGAAGGATGTGACTTACAACATTTGCCTATTGTTTCCTGAGGCAGCCACAGGTTTGAATGTGCAAGCTGTCAATATTCCCTTCTCAAACTTGGGGGACAATAATTGGTTAATGTGGGGGCATAACCAAACTGTACCAGTTACTGCTGTGAAAACTACACCCTGTTAGGGACTTACTGGACTTGGAGTCTTAAGTTGCATTTGGAACACTTCTGCAGTTTGTACATGGGTTGGATTTCAGAAGACTTTGGACTAGATGCCTGGCATTCAGAATGCATTTCTCTTTAGAAATGATGTTTCAAATGGTAGTTCAGTTCTCAAGCCAGTCCACAAAAAGCCTACTTAAGTCTCAATATGGTTTTGATGCCATAAAACTGTGTATTTGCAATAAAAGTAATAGTATGCAGGATGGTGGCCATATGGGTAATTTAACAAACAGGAAGAAAAATCATTGTGTTAAGTACATGATATTGAATGCTGATATTTAAGTGGACACAAATAGGTTTAGTTAGAAGGAAATGAGAAAGTCTGTGGAGGCTTTGTAGAGGTTCCTTGAAGTGGGTGGTCTAGAAAATGCTTCTAAGAAGATTTGGATGGTTTATTTTCCATAATAAGTTTTTTAGAAATCAATGGGAGAGTTGAGAGGAGAGAGTACTCTTTTCAGTGGTAAGTGAGAATATATTTGGGTGGAAGAAGTTGACTAGAAAGCGTGTCTGACACAGGAGAAAGGGATTTGACTAAAAGACATCAACTGGATGGCAGAGGAGAAGAAAATGGAGGGGAACTATGCAAATACCTTGGCTTCAGAAAGTTGGAGTGGTGGTTCTCTGTGACAGGCCATAGTTGGCCTGACATATTTTGGGGGTTGTTCAGGTGGGGTGTGGAGCATCCTCAGAAGGCAGAAGGACTTGTGGAAAATGGTCTGCTTGCAGATGAGGTGCATCAAGGAGCACTTACTACCTTATAAAGAAATTGTAGAGCAAATGGCCTTGGTCCATTTTATTGCTAAAACAGAATAGCTGAGATTGGGAGGTTTATAAAAGAAGTTTACTTGAGCCCATGCTGCAGAGGCCAGAGGGTCCAAGAGCATGGAGCCAGTATCTGCTTGGCCTCTTGGCAGAGGAATGGAAGAAGTCACATGGTAAGAGAGGAGAAGGAGAAAGCTGAGGAAGCTGACCTGCTTTTTATAATAGTCTGCTGCCACAGTAACTAACCCCTCCAAGGAGAACTAACTTCAGAGAACAGCGCTAACCCCTTCACGAGGGCAGAGCTCCCGAGAACCAAACACCCTTTAAAAGTCCCCAAACCTCTCAACACCATTACACCAAGAACCAAATTTTACCATGAGTTTTGGAGGGGATGGACCACATCCACATCATAGCACAAACGGTAAGGAATGGTAACTTACTCCACTAAGACTAATGCTGGGATTTAATTCTTGCCTTAATATATATATATATTTCTGCCTCTCTGGTCCTTTTACTAAATCTACTTCCTCTGCTTCTTGCCAAAACATAAACTCTATACCATATTAAAAAAAAAACCCAAAAAAACAGAATCCAGCAATTAGCTTAGATGCAAATATTTTAAATTGATATTAAAATCAGAAATTTCTCATACCTATTGTGTTGAAGGTAACAATATATAAGAAATACTGTAATTTACTTTTCACTAATTTCCAATTTATATTTAAAGCAGAAAACAGACTGTTTATCTTTGCATTCTCTATGAAGAAATAAATTGCCAAGTTAGTAGCAACTTCACTAATAAATTATTTAACGTCTTAAGAGGAAAATCATTTTCAAATGCTAATTATTTACAGTAACTGATATAAAATATACTGATTATAAATATTAAAATCTGTTTATTGATAGAGCTGGAAATGTGGCTCAATAGTACAATACTTGCCTAGCCTGCACAAGGCCCTGGGTTCAAGTCCCATTACTGAAAAAAAAATCTATTGATAAAAGCTGTTTTAGACTCTCTAAGGCATATATTAGATACAGGTAGAGGTATTTTGAGAACTCTAAAGCAATGCCATTTCAACCTTTCCTTGAATTCAGAATTTCAAGAATTTATATATTATTCTAATTAGTTATTTTAGGGATCTGTTACTTCATACTGTATCAAATATTATAATTTTTATGAATTGAGAACTTTGAAAAATGGGCATGATTAAGTTACATTAAAAAAATTCCTAGCCTTGTTCTATAATCCTATACCTGGAAGACCCAAAACACTCCACCAGAAGATTTCTAGAGCTTATAAACAAATTTAGCAAAATAGAATACAAGACCAACACCCATAAATCACTATCTTCTCTTCTCTTTTCTATACTCTACCAGTGATTCAACTAGGAAGAAATCAGGAAAAGCATCCCATTCACAATAAACTAAAAAAAGGAAAGAAAGAGATTTTGGAATTAATTCAACCAAGGAGGTAAAACAGCTCTACAATGAACACTATAGAACACTGAAGAAAGAAATTGAAG
Organism: Aplodontia rufa; assembly: GCA_004027875.1. Lineage (NCBI taxonomy): Eukaryota > Metazoa > Chordata > Mammalia > Rodentia > Aplodontiidae > Aplodontia > Aplodontia rufa. Next base: position 2,090 of record PVKS010014236.1, on the reverse strand, counting down.
ATGTCCTGAGAAGATGGAAAGACATCCCATGTTCTTGGATAGACAGAATTAATATTATCAAAATGGCTATATTACCAAAAGCGGTATACAGATTTAATGGAATCCCCATCAAAATATCAAAGACATTCTTCACAGAATTTAAAAAAATTCTTAAATTCATTTGGAAGAACAAGACACCCAAAATAGCCAAAGCAACACTAAGCAAGAAAAGTGAAGAAGAAGCCATCATAATACTTGATCTAAAATTATACTACAGAGCTGTAGTAGCAAAAACTGCATGGTACTGGTATCCAAACAGACATGAAGACCAATGGAATTGAAAAGAATACAAAGAGACAAATCCATAAACTTATAGCCTCCTGATATTTGACAAAGTTGTCAAAAATATATCTGGGAGAAAAGACAGCCTTTTCAACAAACGGTGCTGGGAAAATGAAATTAGATCCTTACCTTTCACATTCCACAAAACTCAAATCCCAGTGGATCAAAGACTTAGGAATTCCACCAGAGACCTTACAACTGCTAGAAAAAAACATAGGGTCAGCACTCCATCATACAGGAGCTGGCACTGACTTCCTTAAGAAGACTCGCACAGCAGAAGAAACAAAAACAAGAATTAATAAGTAGGATGCTATTAAACTAAAGAGCTTCTGCACACGTAAGGAAAATATTAAGATTGTGGAGAGAGAGCCTACAGAATGGGAGAAAATCTTGGCCAGCTACCCCTCTGATAGGGGTTTAATATCCAGAATACATAAAGACTCAAAAAATTAACACCAGAAGATAGACGCAGGGCAGCTGCTTCCTGGCAGACTGGATTTCCTGAGCCAGCCCCTGGTGGTCAGTTCAGGGCCTGTAGGGGACTCTAGGGGACACCAGCACCTGAGAGCCCACCAGCAGGTCTCCCTGTTGTGCAGCCAGGCAAGCCACCAGCATGCAGTCTGGATCTCTGAAAAATATGGAGTGGACTACTGCCTCCTGGCCGAATTCTGAAGATGAAGCCACACTGGAGAAATCTGAATGTAACTTACAGTGAGATATGAAGGATGGGACTGCTAGATGGACCAAAACCAGAAACAGTGGCCAAGGCAGATGCATGTGAAGAATGCCCTTCTGGAATTCCCTTCAATCTGTGGAACAGATTTCAAGAACCGCATAAGAAACATTCTGAACAGAAAACCTCAGCCTCAAGATTCAAAGGGAAAAAGGGAAAACGCTCTAGAAAAGATAATTTGAAGAATGAAAAAAAATCAGAGTGAACCATCTTCAAATGAAACCTGGTGGAAGGAGCTTTCTCAGTACTTTGGAGCTAATGAGAGATTTGAGCCCCTGTTTAGGAAGAAAAAGGGTTGACAGGTCAGGCTTTGAAAAGAGGATAGACCAGGCAGTAGAAGGCTGTTGAGGAGGCTGAAGAGCTCAGCAACCAGCTTGCTATCCCAAGAGCTTGGTGTGAAACGATTGCCTGCCATACGTCGCAAAGGCTAAAAAGGAGACTGAAAACTCACAGGCTGCTCGGAAAAAGAAGAAACTTGCAGGGGAGTCAGAAGCAAAGAAGAGATAGGAAACCAAAATCAACATTGGATGTATATAATCTGTCAGATTATATAATCTGTTCTCCAAGATACAGGTGCTCAATTTTTTAATTTATTTTTACTTTTGAGCAACCATACAAGTTTTTAACAAAATAATATAAAATGTGTATAGTTTCTGGATACTAGATTTACCCCCAGGAGTACCCCCCCCCCCAATTTCCCACCCGTATCCCTCCCTTCCCTTGCCCACAATATCTCTAAAAAAGTATTAGGCTGTATAACCTTACACCTGATCTGGATGTAGGTGCTCAATTTACTGAAAAGATTTTTCCCACTTAGGTTAAATATGTCAGGAAATTGATAGAAGTAAAAACATAAGTATAAAATTTTGGAGTTCATTATCAACTATTTTCAGCCTAAAAGGAGTTCGTTCTGTTGAAGTGAATGAAAGGGAGCATTTTGCTATTTGTGTAAGAAACCTAAGCATACGTATAATGTGGCGGGCGGCACCCGGGGCCCACGCCACGCAGGCAGCTTTAAGATGGCGGCTGGCAGCTG
>PVKS010014235.1:0-48794 GCA_004027875.1 Aplodontia rufa | reverse complement strand
GGCTCATGAAAGAATCATGAAGACTGAGAAATCCCACGGTATGCTCTCTACAAGCTAGAGAAGCAGAAAAACTGGTGCCAGGAAAATTGGTGCTGTAAATGAACGTGAGTCCAAAGACCTGAAACCAAGGGAAGCTGAGGGAATAACTTTCTGTCTGTGGCTGAAAACCTGAGAATCTGGGGCGGTTGGGGTCCAAGTTCTGGAGCCCATAGCCCCAGGCACCTAGAGTACTGATGTCTACGGGCAGGAGAAGATGCAAGTCCCAGCTCAAAAGGAGCTGCTTGCCCTTCCTGTGCCTTTTTGTTCTCTCCAGACCCTCAGTGGATTGGATGATCTTTGATAAGCCTACTGATTCAAATGCTAATCTCTGCTGGACACCTCAGACATTTGTAATGTTTTACCAGCTATCTGTATGTCCTTTACCTCAGTTAATATGACATATAAAATCAACTATCACATTGACATGAAGTTAATTAAAATTAAATCATCGTTTCATTTTCATAAGTGGAAAACCCACAATCATTTATATAGAGTTAGTTAAAAGTTCTAGTTACTCTTGTTTGAGTTAATTGGTGAACTTAAAGTTTATTCTGCCTTTGTTAAAACAAATTAACAGGGCTCAACGGTTGTGGCGCTTGCCTGGCTAGCGTGAGGATGCGGGTTCTAACCCCAGCACCTCGTACACAACGAAGTGTCAGAGCAGCGAAAGCCACATGAGAAACTTAAATAAAATTGATTATCTCTTTCTCTCTAACTGTCCCTCCCTCTCTCTAAAAACAAAACAAAAAACAACAAAAAAAACCCCAAAAAACATATGAACAACTAGGCAAGTGGTAGGTAGACTAATAATACCTTGAGACTTTCAGGAAGAAATAAACCGCAGAAAATAGAAAAATAAAGTGAGTGCTCTCCTTATCGGGGGATAAGAGTTGCTGAGGACTGGGATAGTGTAAAGTATGTATTTGGTCCTGATCCCTGTTTTCTGGCAAAAAAACTCCTCTAAGTTTGAAATCTCTGGCATAATGGGAGTGTTTTTTGTCTGCTAATGGGATGTTGAGTGATTGGGGATCCGGGGCATGGAAGGTGAGTGGTCCAAGGCATGATCAGAGTGTTGGGACTTTCAGCTCTACCCCAAACCTCCACGGAGGAGAAAAGGATTGAATGTTAAATTGATCTTCAGTGGCCAATGATCTAATTGATAATGCCTCCTTAATGAAGCCGCTCTAAAAATCTGTAATCTCAGGACTTGGGTGGACTTCTTGACACCTGGGCATGTGGAAATTACTGGAGGGTGTTTTGGGAGAGGCCCTGGAAGCTTTCTGTGCCCATTCTGCCATACCCTATGCAGTTTTTCCATGTGCCTGTTTATCTGTCTCCTTTGTAGTATTCTTCATAATAAAAGGATAAATGTAAAAGTAAAGTGGTCCCCCCGAGTTGGAAGGCCTAAGCCAATCTATCATGTTAATCGAACCGAAGAAGAAAGTAGTGGAAATTCTGATTTATAGCTGATTGGTCGGAAGCACAGGCCATAACCTGAGCTTGTGATTGGCATCTGAAGTGGAGGCAGTTTTGCGGAACTGTGCTCTCAACCTCTGGGATCTGATGCTATCTCCATTCGCTTCAGAATTGAATTGACCTAGAGGGTGCTCACCTGGTGGCTGCTGGAGAATCAGCTACAGAACCGGTTCCTGGTGAGAAATACCCATATATTTTGGTGACCAGAGGTCACCGAAATATTGTTTGGTGCTGTAAAAGTATGGTAGGAGAAACTGCTTTCTTTTTGTGTAGACATAAGTGTGCCCAAACTGTGTTATTGAAAACATATCCCTCCCACTATTTGTATAAATGGTCAGCCATTTTCTGACCATCAAGGAGTTTTCTGCTCACAACAGGGGGTTTGATTATCGTTTATGTAAGAGGAAGTCATCTATCTGTTCAGAGCAGCACTGAATCATCTGACCTATGCCTCTTGTTCTGAAGGGAGGTAGGGGTGTACTTCAAGAGAAGTTCTTAGAATAATATAGAGAGTGGAACAAGGCCATCAGTCCTTTGGCTGTATAGAACATGATCACCAGAGCCAAGACTTAGAAGCCCCGAGGGCCAGACCTTCTCCTAGTCTTCCTGTTCTGCGCACCTCTGGGGCCCTGAAGAGCACTGGTCACTTGATTTCCTTAGTTCCATAACTGAAGTAATATAGTCTGGGGCATGATTTAGGTTCAGATGTTTTATGCTTCTGATATTATTCCTCTCTGATTTATTAACTAAGTGTGGTTATAATGATCTTAGGTTTTGTTTTTTCCTTGAAGATCAAACTCAGGGCCTCACATCACTGAGCCACATCCCCAGCCCAGTACTATCATTCTTAAGAGCCAGTCTAACATTGCTCTTCTGTTTTAATGCCTCAGTGGCTACCTATAGCTCCCAGTCTGATGCCCTCATGAGCCCTCTTAAAGAGTTGGGAGTCACGTGCCTAGTCCCTCTCAGCTCTTCTTGTGTGCTCCATGTTATGACTCTACTGTGTCTTGGACATCTTTGCCCAGTGAGGTTTGTTGTGCCAGAATGAACATTCCTGCACTGGAGCCTTTGTGGAAATTCCCCTCCTGTCTTTCACTTCATACTTGACTAATCTTCTTCTCTTAAAGGTCTGGTTTGGTATTTTTTTCAGGGAGACTTACACTTCCCTCTTTTGATGTGGGTCACATGCCCATTCATGTACAGTGAAATTGCTGGTTGTAGCTCTCCAGGTGTAGTACTTGGCCTCCTTCCTGCAAGCACCTGTTTCCTTCATAATGTCCTCCAGTTTGGGTATAAGAGGGACCTCATCTTTCTGTACTTCATTGTGTTCCCACTGCCTGTCCCCGAGTGAGCATTCAGTTGATGCTTGTTGAATGAGTACATATTTCCTGTTTTTTTCTATGCATTCATGTGAGTGTATGTGTGTGTGTGTGTATATACATGTATATATGTGTGTGTGTACATGTATGTGTGTTTTATACTAGACATATTTTTGAAGTTTATTTCTACTTAGAAATACATCTTTCTAAAAATGTGATTTTTTAAATTAAAAATCAAAGTGTTCTTTCATAAAATTGTAAGTTTGTAAGTTTAAAATAAACATCCTTAATTGTAAAAATGTCTGGTTGGCTAGGCACAGTTTTATCTCATTTACTACCTTCAGCAACCCCATGAGGCTGCAGCATTATTATCCCCATTTTTCAGATGAGGAAACTGAAGCACAGAGAAGGCAAGGTCCCCAAGCTTACATGGCTTTAGTGGCAGAGTCAGGATTTGAAACCAGACCAACTGGTTTCAGATCTGACAATTGCCAGTAATTTCCAACCTTGAGTCCTATTCTAGCATTAAACCAAGAAGTATCCAAAAGCTGTTAACAGTCAGTAAAAAAAAGATGAACACCTTGTAGGAAAATTATGCAATAATATGGAAAGGCAGGATGTGAAAGAATTAAAAATGTAAAAACCTTGGAAATCAAACAGCGATATTTTGCACTTTTGTTTGTTTAGATTGGCAGAGATTAAAAGAATGATAAATTTAATATTAACAAGACAGTAAGAATGTGTTTTCTCATTTGAAGCACCAGTTCACTTCCTTGTAATTCTGTTTAGCAATCTAGCCACAGAAAGTAATTTTATACAGAATTATTCACTTTAATAGTTATTGTGGTAAAAAATTAGAAACCACCTAAATGTCAAACATTTAGGGGATGGGAACTAAATCATGGCAGGTCTACATAATGGCATCTCTACAGCTTTTATTCGTAGAGTATTTATTGATATAGGAAGTATTTATGATTAATGCTAAGTGGAAGAAAGGGCAAAAGCATATGAAATATGATTAATATTATAAAATATAGCTATAATAGTAACTAAAATACATGGAGAACTTACATTCCAGGTAGTGTACTGTATCACTACGATTAGATTATTTTTGAATGAACATTTAACTAGTGATTATTTCTGGTCAGTGGGTTTATGAATGAGCAGTTTTTTCCTACATTTTTCCCTTGTTTTGGGTAATTAGAAAAATCCATCACTAAATTTTCTTTCTAGTTCATTATCTTCTTATTCCTGACCCTACTTTCCCATGTAAAGTTGAAAACAGGAGTAGAAGAATTTTAGAAGCAGTCACAGAGATGGAGAGTGAACCAACTTTTCTTTCTTTTTTTTTTAAAGACAGAATCAATTTTATTTAGTCTTTCATCTGGTTTTTGCTGTAAGTAATCTGCTGCAAGCGTCTATTAAACTGATGCTTTATTTTCTACAAAATTTCAGGTTTTGACCCTTTGAAGTGTTGGGAAATAGTGTGGCATTTAAAATAATCACTGCGGAAGAGCGATTTTTGAATTAAGGTAGGGGTAAAATAAAGGGACATTGTTACCTGTAGATTCTACATTGTGTGCTTCTTAGATGGCTCCTGTGAGAGTGGGCAGGTTGTGTGGGATGCTCATTGAATTATTGGCATTGCTGGTGGGAGGTGAGGTGTGAGTGAGTCTGAGTTGTGAGTTTCTCTTAGCAGGCTTTTTAAGTATGCCTTTTTTAATGAGCTACTTTATAAATTATTTTGATTTAAAAATTCTTGTTATGCAAGATGAAGTCTTAATTGTATCATTGTTGTAGATTCCCCTTGCTCTTGAGTAGACTGTTGACTCAGAAAGTCTATATTGGTTTGTGGTATGCACATAGACTGGGAAAAGCTATGCAATCCTGTTTCTGTGGATTAAGTTCCTTCAGTTTTTCTTGCACTATAATTTTAAAGACTTGTTACCCTTTTCTCATGCATTATTTGGCAGGGGTTCACATGCCAGCCCAGCATCTCAAAACCATGTGAGCTAATGCAGTGACACCCCAACTCAATAGCATGTCACACTTGGAGGGGCACAGAGCTTCAGGGACTGCTGTCTAGAGAGTTTTCTATTACTAGATAGACTATGGGGGAGATATTTGAACACAGGCCAAATTGGTTCAGAAAATATTAGAAACAGGTAGGCAAAGTTAAGCAAGTTTTGGTACTTCAGGACTTTTTAAGAGCTAAACATCATAAAATGTTGAGAATCCTTTTTACCCCCACATTTTTATTGGTATAGTAGTATATAATAATGGGATTTGTTGTTATATATTTGTACATGCATAAAATATAACAATATAATTTGTCCAGCATCCCTCCCCAGCATTTCCCCCCTTCCTCATCTCCTCCCTCCTCCTTGTTGAAGCAGGATATAATTATGTAGAATTTTCCAAACTTAATTGTTGTTAAATCCTCCTTACCTGCCTATGTTCTTCCTTTTCTTCCTCTACTCTCTTTCCTTCATTTTCCTCTCTCATTCATCTTTTAAAAAATGTTTTATAATAGGTTTATTATAGATCACCTGTTCATTAAATGTATAGGGAATCTCAGAAGCTTTTCAAACTCAGCTTTGAAAAGCCAAGTTTCTTCAAGTGGAAGCATTACCTATATTTTAAAACAGTTTTAGGGTGTTTTGGTTGTTTTGTTTTGCGTACAGGGGGTTGGTTGTACCCAGGGCCTTGCATGCCAAGCACACATTCTAACACTGAGCTGCATCCTCAGCCCCAGTATATTAGGGTCTTCTGAGTAATCCATTCTGACAAATAAAAGTTCCTTATTTAATTTATCAAATAATTAGAACATCGTGATTTCACGCCACACAGTGACAGTTGTGACGTGTACTTCTCTGACATGTATCTCACTGGAAACTCCCGTTAATGTTTCCCTCTTTGTTGACAAACATGGTGTGACACCTTAGTGTCTTATGGTGTGTATGTGGTGAATTTACTGATGTAGCACCTGTCTAGGGAGAAGGCATGTTAATACTAAATCATCGAACCTTGGGGGAAAGAGAGGCTGTGTAATTTGGCTGACATGTTTCCAAAGGTGCTGGAACTGTGAGAGTCTGGGACATCTTGTACCTTCTTCTTGGGCCTGAAGACATCAGCAGCGCCTGATGTGCTTGCAGCAGCTGTGAAGGACCATAAGGGAAAGAAGTGCAGCCCAAGAGTGTTCCCTTCTCTGAACTGCTGGATTGGCTCAGGTTCCTTTTAGTACCGCTTGCCATGGTTTGTGATTGTGTGTTAATTTTGTGGTCTTTGATTTCAAATTTCCTGAAGGCAGGGGTCAAGTCTGCACCTACTTTTGGGGATGATAATAAGAATAAGTAACATATGTAGTGCCAACCTTTTAGGTTGATCCTTATCATAATACACAGAATAGGTACAAGTATTATGATTTTAATGATGAAGAAACTAAGGCATAGAGAAGTTAACGTAGTGATTTGTTAATGGAGGAGGCAGATTTTGATGCTGGCAATGGATGCTGGAGTAGGCTTTAAATGAATAATTTAATAACTTATTCAGTCAGTGGTACAAAGTTGAAAGTCCAGTAATAAGTAGTACAAGTATACTTCTGCTTGTGATGATTTGGTGCATGGGGGGGGCAGCATTTCAGAGGAGTGGATGAAGAATGAATTATTCAGTAAATTATGTGTGGACAGTTAACTGTCCATTTGGGAAATCAAACTAGATCCTTTTATCATCATACCTTTTACAAAAAAATTTTAGATGTTGGGAAAGTATGAAAGTAAAAGGTTACAACGTGGTAAAAAGAAAATACAGGTTCTCTTGAGCTACAGAAACACTTTCTGAACTTGACTTCAGGTGTAGGGACTTAGAAAATGATGGGCGATTTTTGATACTTAAAAATGAAGAACTGCTGATTAGTAGAACTTAGAGCGTGCCACACACAAGGGCAAGTGTTCAAAGGCGTCCTCCGTCCTGCAGGTTGGGCAGTGTGTGTTCATGTGTAGATTCCTTTTGATCAAGACACCTCTTGGACTTCATCACAAGTAGGATGACTGGCCATGTGTGCAAAGACAGATGTTCAAAATCTGTTGCTGCTTTAATTGTGGTGAAGTATGGTCTTTCACACAGTGGCATTCTCTATCTTGCTTATGAAGTACAAACATAAGATATTTTGTCACCTTTTGGTAAGTATTTACATGTTTTTTGGTTTTTTGCAGTGCAGGGATTTTGAACCTAGGGCTTTGCTCAAACTAGGTAAGTGCTATACCACTGAACTACACCCCCAGAATCCCCTCAATATTTACATTCTCTTAAAACTTATTTTTGGCTCCTAAAAATGCTATTCCCACTTTTGGCCTTCTTAGTCACTGTGTTAGGGATGTTTGAAATATTCAGGATACTAAGCAGCAGTTTAAGCACAAAGGAGGAAATGGGGTGCAGGAGCATCTTCGTTAAAATTGCATGAGTTGCTGGAGTTGTTTCCACAGCACAAAGCCTTCCTCGATGAACTGGATCAATGTTTAATAGAAACATAGCCTTTTCAGATCCCTGTTCTTAAACTCTTTTGTTTTTAATTAAATGCCCTATATTCTTCAGCTTTGAAAGAATAAATAACAAAGACAAAGGAGGAGAAAAAGAAACCCAAAAGCGTCAATGATAGTATAATGTTGAAGAAAGAATTTCAAATAACCCACCTCCACACACAACTCCCTCAGAGGGAGAATTAAGCAGCACAGCTGGCTCAGATTCAGATCTTTTCAGAGAACCTTTATTAAAGTATTAATTGTGGAGTGGCTCTACTACACATACTGCAGATGGAGGTAATGGAGGTGCATAATTGTGCTAAGATATATGTGCAGAATATGATTTCTATCCTGTTTTAAGGTATCTGTTTTATATTACTAGGGGAATGTTGATTTCAGAACTACAAGTAGCATTTAATATTCAGCACAGTATCTGGTTCCATGAATATGGACCACTCTTTAGGACTTAGTGGAGAATGGACTTTAAGACTGTTTTCATGATAATCCACAATGTGGGAACTCATGGGATTTCAAACCACCTCTCAGCCTAGAGTTACAGATGAGAGATTTTTGGAAGGCTGAGCAGAAGGAAGAAAGGGATAAAGTTTATATAGATGTGAAATGTCATATGAATTGAATTCAGGGTTTAGAGTATGGTGATTGTAACAAGAATTGTTCCATCAGCTCTGTGATAACCACTGTGAGCCACACCACTTAATCATGTGGCCTCAGTGTCCTGCCATTGTACATGTGTACTGCTCAAGCCTTTCCTCAGATGCCTCATGGTTGTGTTCCCTTACTGCACAGCTCAGCATCTTCATCCCATAGCGCAGGTCCTGTTGGAGCTCAGTGTGCCTGTCATGCTCAGGTTCATGTGGCTTTGTTTGCTGAAGCTCATATTGTCTTAAGTAAGCATGTCTAATTCTTTAATCATGACAGAATCTGTTGCCAAAGGACACAGCAAAATGGGAAAAGGTGGAAAACATAAGTACAGAGCTCAATGTTCAGAGGATATTTTTAGATTTAGAAGCAGCTTGCTGCTTTCCATGAAATAGCTGAGTGTAATTAATGACTCACGTCTCCCATTTTGGTAGTTTTTCTTTAAAGGGTGAAATACTGGTTTTAGCTGCTTCTCTGTGTGTGGGGGGAGGGAGTGGTTCTCTAGGTTCACAGAAGTGTGTTTTGTTTAGTGGCCATGTGGATAGCATTCCCTTTTGTCCTATGTAAAATGTTTTATTTTAGACAGTTAATTTTATTTTTTCATCTGTTTTTCCTCCTCTCCACTTAGTTGTGTATGTGATGCTGGGGATTGAACCTGGGTCCTTGCGCATGCCAGGCAAGCGCTCTACTGCTGAGCCTCCACCCCAGCCCCTTAAAATGTCTTCTTTAGTTGTTACAGAAATCCAATAATCTTCCCAGGTATGCTTCAGAAAAGGTGAAGTTATATATTAAACAAATTGGGACAGTAACTAAATTTTTGTATTTTGGAGAATGGAGGAGGAAGTCAGTGGTTCAAAGAATGCTTAAATGGAACCTGAAGTGTAATTTTTAGGTCATTTTGAGTTGCTATACTTTATCAAGTGACTGATTGAATTTCCCCTGGAAACTTGGGATGTGGTTATTAGAGAGAGAATCTCATTGGTAGGAAATCTTTTATTTGCCTTCATCTGTGGTGGTATTGATTCTGTCAAATTGTTAGAAACAATTACAGTTCTAGTTGTTATAAAAGAGAAATGGTCAGACTTCAAAGAAATCTTACAGAGCATTCACATCTGTAATCACCATTTTAGGGGCACTACAGAAAGCCTAGCGTAAGCTAATAGATGACTTTTCCTCACCACACTGCTTCTCCTACCACTTGAAAATGACATGGGTATCTATAAAAAGTCCAGAAAATGATCAGCTCTGTTTATTGGATAAATTTTTTTAATTGAGTTTTTCACATGGCTTTCGTTGCTCTGATGCTTAGTTGTATACATGGGTACTGGAGTTTGAATCTGTGTACTCACACATGCAGGGCAAGCACTGTAACCACTGAGCCACCACTCCAGCCCCTGTTGGGTAAATTTAAAAGAGGAAAAGATGGAAGGATGGCAATCAGACATCCTTGATGTTCTTCTTTGAACTCAAGACAGGTATTGACATCCCAGTGCCTATCAAATGATCTTCATTCATGGGACCATACCTGAAATGGGGCCTTTGGATTCCTGTCCCCCTTGCTTTTTATTTTTTATGTTTTTAGTACCTTTGAATTTAGGCTCAGTGTGCTATCTAAAGATGCCTGCCCTGTCCTGAGTGCCTTCTGACTGAGGTCTGGTTTGTTTACTGGCTGCCTGGGCCCTCTCAGACTGTTAGTAGTGATCCCATACCTGGTGAGCCTGTTTTCCCTAAGAATTCTGCATCATATGCAGGGTATTTTTTTTTTTTAACTTTAGCCTATTTACCTCAAAATTCCAGTCTATGGAGCCTCTGTTTAGCCGCTATTGTGTAAACTCTTGTTTTACTTAGGGAATCAGTGTTAGATTGAAGTTGAAGTCAATACCTTTTTTTTTTTTTTAAAGAGAGAAAGAATCAATTTTTTATTTAGTTTTTTCATGTGGCTTTCGTTGCTCTGACACTTCATTGTGTATGTGGTGCTGGGGTTCAAACCTGCATCCGCACATGCCAGGCAAGTGCCATAACCGCTGAACCACTGCTCCAGCCCCAAGTCAGTACCTTTTAATGGCTGTGTTACGATGAAACATATACAGAATTCTTATTTCTTTCTTTTTTTAAGAGAGAGAAAAAGAGAATCAGTTTTATTTAGTTTTTCATGTGGCTTTTGTTGCTGTGACACTTAGTTGTGTACATGGTATTGGGGTTTGAACCCACTGAACCCACGTTCTTGCACCTGCCAGGCAAGTGCTGTAACTGCCAAGCCACTGCTCCAGCGCCCCCAGAACCATCTGGCACATTATAGCCAGAACATTTTTGGAAGATGTTTGCTTCTCATTTTGCAAGTGTTTTCTAGCATATTCCAACATAGAGGCTGCTAGCTATCTTACCCTTTCCACCAGTCTCCAGGAGATGGTACTGATGGTGATTGTAAGTAAATGTTAACAAGACCATGGGTTGTGAACTTTTCCTCTTTGTCATTCTATTTTTTGGGATAATGCTGTAGAAAAAGGGAATATCTGTACCAAAATGGAAAACTTTCTAAGAGTAGCAAAGCATTTCTTTAAAAGTGCTTGAACTAACTGCAGGATGGTTAAAAGAAGTGCTAGAAATTAATGTACTGTCAAGAAAAATCCACCTTCAATCCCCTGCAAAGTGTATCCAGATCTTCCACCTTGTGGTGATTTTTAGAGACCATTTTCTTTGGGTAGTGTGTTTTTATTGTATTCTTTAGCCACAAATAGCCAGACTTGTACCAGTCTTGTACCAGGGAGCAGTGCTGTGTAGTGTATTCCAGGGATGTGCTGTCAAATCTCCAGGCCTGTGCTCAGGGACACCTGCTTAATTCAGGAATGGCAGGTTTTGATTTCTGTATGAGAAATCTCCATGTTTTTTAAAAACCCCCTTTAAACTTGGATCAAATCCATTTGGCCTCATTAGGTACCCAGCATATTTGACACCTTTGTTCTCAGCAACATTATTCACTAGAGCCAAAAGGTAGAAGCAACTCAGGTGTGTTTCCTGATGAATGGATAGACTGTGGTGTACACACACAGCAGGTTATTATCCAGCCTAAAAAGGAGGGAGATCTTGCCCCATGGATGAACTGTGAGGAGATTGTGATCAGTTAAAAAACTCGGTCCTAAAAGGACAAATACACTGTGATTCCAGTCACCAGGTACCTAGAGTATTTACATTCTTACAGACAGGAAGTGGGATGGTGGTTGTAAGGAGAGCATGATGGCACCTTGCTGTTTAATGAGTACAGAGTTCCAACTGGAAAAGATCAAAAAAGTTTTGAAAGTGGATATTGGTGATACTTGCACAAAATGTGAATGTGCCTTATGCCAATTACCTGACTCACTTGTAGATGATTAAGATGGTATATTTTATGCTGTGTGTATTTTACTACAATTAATTTAAAAAAGCAAACCAATCTCAAGAGTCTGATTAAAATTTTTTTAATTTAAAAAAATAAAAAAATTGGCATTTTTTATTGTGGTAAAATATACATAATGTAGAATTTACGATTTTAATCATTTGTAAGTGTGTGATTCAACATCAGTTTCCATTTCTGTAACCTTTTCATCATCCCAAACTAAGTCTGTGCCCATTAAACATGAACTTGCTTCTCTTATACTCCTCCAGCCTTTGGTAACCTGTGTTCTATTTTCTGTCTTTATAGATTTTTCTATTCTAGGTGCTTCTTAGATGTAGAATCACATAATATTTGCCCTTTCATGTCTGGCTTACTTCACCTAGCATATTTTTAAAGTTCTTATGTGTTGTAGCCTGGATCTGAATCTCATTTCTTTTTATGACTGATATTCCAGTTTAGGGATATATACCACATTCCATGTGTCCATTCACCTTTCAGTGGATATTTGAATGCTTTTTACCTTTTGACTATGAGGAATAATGTTATTAAGAACATTAGTGTCCAAATATCTGTGTAAGTCAGCTTTCAGTTGTTTTAGGAGTGAGATTGCTGGATCACACGGTAATTCTTTTTTCATTTTATTATCATTATACGAGTTAACACATTGACTATACAGATTAAAGGGTTTCATTAAGGCATTTCCATTATTCATATATCATGCTCTGATCATGTATTCCCTCCCTTCTCCTACTCTTTGTATCACCTTTCTCTTCTTTCTATGATGCCCTTCCTTGTCTGTCTTTTAATTTCAAGTCATTTGTTTTTTTTCAATTTCCATGTATGAGAAAAAAACATGTGATACTTGTCTTTACTTTTTCTGGTTCATTTCACTTAGCATGATGTCTTCCATTTTTATCCATTTTCCTGCAAATGACAGGATTTCATTCTTCTTTACATCCAAATAATACTCCATTGTGTATAAATACCACATTTTATTTATTCATCTGTTGAGAGGAGCCCCTAGGCTGATTCGATATCTTGGCTCTTGTGAATAGTGCAGTAAATGTGGGCATGCAGATATCTCTTGTATGCTGGCTTCATTTTCTTTGGATATATACCAATGAGTGGGATAGCTCATATGGTAGTTCTATTTTTAGTGTTTTTGAAGATCCTACATGCAGTTTTCCATAGTGGTTGTACTAAATTTACATTTCTTTTGACAGCGTATAAGGGTTACTTTTTCTCTATAATCTCACCAGTGTTTGTTGTTATTGTTATTTTAATAGCTGTTCTGACTGGCGTGAGGTGGGATCTCAATGTAGTTTTGATTTGCATTTCCCTGATGACTCAAGGTATACTGAGCATTTTTTCATATATTTATTGGTCACTTTTACTTTCTCTTTTGTGAAGTTTTTATTCAGATCATTCACCCATTTATTGACTGGAAGATTTTGTTGTTGTTGTTAAGTTATATGAGTTCTTTATGTATTCTGGATATTAATCCTCTGTTGGATGAGTAGTGGTTGAAGATTTTCTCATGTTCTGTAGGTTTTCCCTTCACTCTGTTGATTGTGTTCTTTACTGCGTATAAGATTTTCTGTACCTTCAGCCTAATCTTTTATTTTTCAAGATATCTGTTTGGTTCTTTTTCACAGCCTCTGTTTTCTTATTGAATTGCTCACTCATATCCTGCTTTGTCATCTTTAATTAATGCAACTGTTTATTTGTTAGAAGTCATTCTTTTGAATTATTTTTCTGGCATTTTATCCACTTTGATATCTTTGGAATGAACTTTAGGAGGTGATATGTTATGAAGTCATGAACTTTAGGAGGTGATATGTTATCTTTTTTCATACTTCTGTGTTTTTATGTTGAGATTTACCAATACTTTTGGGTGACTCTCCCTTTGCTTTTATGTGGTGGCCTTCATGGTATGTGGCTTTCTTTTGCCAGTGTGACTTGGGATATAGATTTGTTGTGTGATGTTGAGTTTATTTCCTGCTGGACTCCATAGTTTGATCTCACTGCAGTTTCTTTGGTTCTGATATATGGCTTGGTCTTAGTGTACCATATTGAGATTGGAGCAGTCTACTTACTGTCTCTCCAAGTCTGGAAAGAATGGGGATACGCTGGTACTTTAGGCTGAAGTGGTGTAGGCAACAGAATATGTAGGATGTGTCTTCTGTGGTTACTCCTACTGTGGGAGTGGTATCAGGAATTGGGGATTTCATCAGGCTCTGTTGATAGGAGCTCTATTTTTTGAAAGAAATTTTGATGCTGGTTGTTGCAGTCACTTTGAAGGGCCTGACGTTCTTGTTCTCTGATTGGAGACTGGTGCAAATCTAGGTGCTCCATGGGGAGGGGCAGGGACTGGAATCAGAGCTACCTTTCAGTGGGACTGCCGTTCAGACTTACCAGCCTTATGTGATTTGACCTGGGGCAAGCTATGGTCATTGTAGAGGATCTGCATAGACATGGTATCATTACCATTATGTCCTTCCTCTCTGCCGCTATTGCAGAGTTATCATGGTAGGAGCTGGACCTCAGCCTATCCCAGTCTATGCCACCTGGGGACCAGTTGACAGCTGGGACCTTATGTTCCCCTTTGAAGTGTGCCAAATATCCAAGCCTGGGTGGATCCCCAGAGTGTTTCTGAGAGTGGTGGGAGCAGAGAGTTCTGTGCTGGAGATCAGTTGCAGGAATCAAGTGTTTTGCTAGTCTCAATCCTGGAAACTTCAGACCTCACTTCCAAATGAAACCACAAGTGACTGGTGTTGCTTCACATCCCAGAAGGGCAGGGTCATTGAACCATTGATGTGCCTCCACCCCCAGCCTCATTGCAGCCTGTGCTTCCTGCAGCGTAAACCCCTCAGCAGGTTTGTGTAAGAGATATACCTCCAAGACACGCCTTCTGAGCAGCTGGTGCAGCAGGATTTCCACAGGGACCCTGAGACATGATTGTGCCAAGTCTTCTGATCCCCATAGCAGTGTAGTCCCTAAGAGGACCCTTTCCAAGATGGCACCAGATTATATCATGCGCAGTGTTTGCTCAGAAGTGCACTGAGTTTCTTCTCTAAAGATAGCTTCTTGTCCTGATTCCAGGTCACCTGTTTATTTAAGCTGTTTGTCTTTAGGGTGCAGCCTTCTGTGCCAAGCTGTGACTACTTCTCCTTCACTTTCCCCCTCTTGGAAGGGAGAGTGCCTCCTCCTGACCTAGGTGCCAGGAGCTGGGGTATTTTACTTCTCTTGCTGTGTTCTTCTCACTGGTCTCTGACATCCACCAGGTTTTCTTTTGTGTGCCATTCTTTTCAGTGCTCACCCACAGCTTCTCAGTTTTGTACCTGTTGCTATATTTCTGTCCTGTAGAGGAGAAACCTAATGCTGGGTGTCCCTACTCTGCCATCTTGATCTCCTCATTTTTTTATTTTTTACTTTTTTTCCAGAGCTTCTCGTGACAGTAGGATGTGGCTCTCTTTGTCCTGTGCTTAGTGAAGAACTATTGTTTGGAAAGGATAGGAGAGAAAACTGGCTCGCAGAAGTGAGACGATTTACCTCTCATTGGTGTGGGCAGTGCCCGAGCTGGGCACATCCAGTTTTCTGTAGAGGCAGTGTGGGTTTCAGTAAGAGGTTCTGCCTGGGCTCCACTGTGGCTCTGCGACTTGCTTATCATGTTCACATGCACGTTAACTTCTTTAACCTGCTTCTCCATCTGTAAAATGAGAATGCTGTCAGTATCCCATGGGGCTGTGAAGAGGATTAATTGAGCTGACCCATACCTGACACTTAGCGTAGTGTTTGCACTTACAATACAAAACGAATGTTATTTTCATTATTTCTTACTGTTGCTGTTCCTGGTATGTGCTGCAAGCAGGATTTGGGGACGGAAGTCTTGGAATTTTGGGGTTCATTGGAAGTCGCATGTTAGCTCTCTGGCCTTAGCCACATGCCCCTCTTGTCCTTGTTAATCAGTATATGGCCTGAGGGTGGGAGAGGTGCCTGTCTTGGTGTGGTGGTTGTGAAGGAAGGGAGTGGAGAATCCAGTGGAGCTCTTGCTTAGGGGTCAGTGTTAGAGGGTGACAGGAGGTCACGGAGAAGGCCGGGCATCTGTAAGGCACCATCTTCATGGGCAGTGTTGAGAACAGAATGCTGGACTCTGAACTCTGGCTGCACATAGAGGAATGTTCTCCTGAGTCGGAGGAAAAGATCACCTGTCTTCTCTACATCAGTTGTCTTCACAAGTTAGTCAGGGGCCTGTAGGTGGAGTGTGGCTTAGGTGGAGGCAGGACAGAGGTATTAGTGGCATTTCCCAAAGACTTTTTTTCCAACTCCGGTTGGTAAACATCCCTTCATTGCTGACTCACTATCTTGTTGGCTTTTCTTAAGAAGAAACTTGCTCTTCCCAGTTTTGGGAGGGAGACTTCAATCTGTTGACATCACCAGGGAGGTCATGTGTGCTGAAGGAAAATTCATCTAGCAAATGTATACTGAGCAGTATGTACCTGGTGGAGTAGCAGGCTGGAGACATGAGGGGGGTTGAGATGACACAGCCTGGAGGGGCCCAGCATCCTTCAGTACTCAGTCCTCATACCTGAGAGCTAGAAAGACTTAGGCAGAGATGTGTATCTTAGCTTAGGCAGCTCCCCAGTGAGCAGATATACTACTTATTATCTAAATGGTGTTTGTGTTTCATGTAATATAAATGTTCATGTATAAATGAAAAGTATATGATAAACTGAATATTATTAAAACCCACGGTATAAAATTTGTCAGTCTGTGCCATACTTTTTAAGGAAACTTTCAATAGAGTGGACATCTGCCATGGTTTATATTTGGTTTGAGTATGTTCCCTAAGGATTAATGTGTTGGAAGCTTGGTCCCCAGTGTGTGGTGTTGAGAGGTGGTAGGATCTTTAAGAGGTAAAGCCTTTTGGAAGGTCATTGGAGGTGCTGCCGTAGGAAGGAATTAACATAGTTGTTGTGGGATCCTGGCTAATTCTTATGAGAAAGTTATTATAAAAGAATGAGACTGGTCCATCCCTGTTCTGTCTTCCCCACCTGATCACGTGTTCTTTTTAGCATGATGTGCTCCCACCATGATAAGATGCAATTGGGTGGACCTCACAAGAGCAGTGCCATGCTGTATGAATTCTCAGCCTCCAGATCTGTGAACTAAATAAACCTCGGTTCTTTATGTTATTCAGCTTCTGCTATTCTGTTAAGCTGTGGGAAATGGACTAATAGAATATCCAAACCAGGTGAATACAGAATGACTTTAAAACTCAGGTGCCAGAATGGGCAGCAGTCCATTCCTGTCTTTCCTGTCTGGTGTGTGCATGCTCATTCCTATTAGGTCTTGGTAATAACTATACTTAGTTCCATCAAAGTTGGTGCTTATTATTATTTTATATATGTTTCTTATTCAGTCCTTATCAATCCTGACTGTTCATTAGCTTCACTTGGGTGGGCTTAAAAAAATGCCTAGATCCCACTCCTTCCCAGACCAAGTAAACCAGAAGCTTCTCAAGTGATGCCAACATGCAGCCTGAGCCAACATCCATTAGCCTGTCCTTTGCTTGAGTAGCAGCTGCTTTCTGTTGTGATTGGTGTGAACTGAGCTAATCTTCTTGCCTATACCAATCGGGTGTCTTCCTTTTTGCCATCCTTACAGATTTGAACTAGGAAATAAAAACTAAAATCAGTTTATAAAGCTTTCATCAGATTTAATTGATAATCTCTGGTGAAGCAAAACTTGAGATCCTCCCCAAATCTGAGCTGCCTAACATTTTGTGTTTGACTTTTCCCCAGCTCTTCTATGGGAGTAAAGGAGGAATTTAGTGTCAGGTATTCCCTCTTATGTCACACAATGCAACAGATAAGTGAAATGATTTGTTTCCTTTCTTGTCAAGGTAGCTCCTCGTTGAGTGGTGAGATGTGATTTAGAAACAGAGGGTCAGTGGTGAAGAAGGGGCTTCCTGAAGGTTCCCAGGAGTTCAGGTGGAAGATGGAAGCACCCCACAAGCAGTGATTTGGAGGAGCCCCATCTCTTCTTACA
The DNA here is from genome assembly GCA_004027875.1 of Aplodontia rufa. Taxonomy (NCBI): domain Eukaryota; kingdom Metazoa; phylum Chordata; class Mammalia; order Rodentia; family Aplodontiidae; genus Aplodontia; species Aplodontia rufa. Next base: position 31,356 of record PVKS010014235.1, on the reverse strand, counting down.
GGGGCTGTTGGGGAGGGAGATTGTGTGTCCATGCAGAAAAAACTTTATGGTGGTTCCTAAAAGGATGGCATATTTACCAGAACCATTAAATAATGATTAAATCAAGGTTTTTCTAAAGTACTTTTTACAGGTTCATTGTACATTGTGTATATATTTACATCACACATACATAAAACATGTAATTGTATTTTTGACTTGTTTCTTCAAGTTTTGTGTGGATAAAACTTCCAGCAGGCCACGAGAGCTTGTCTTTCTGTTTGTTTTGTTCATAGCAGAAGTGCCTAAGGTGAAACTAAATGAAAATAATCTGTGATGAAAAACTGATCAAACTCATGAATGAAATGCAGTTCATGATTTACTGAAGATTTTTATCCCCAATACTAAGGACCATGCTGGATATATGATGCTATTTAATGTTCATTATCTTGGAGAATTTCAAGATTTTTCTTCCCTTTTAGCTTTTCTGTTGAAATTAAAACGGGAGTCTTTGTGTTTTGGAGACCAATTTGCAATTGTATGTAAACAGAGAGTAAGATATTTAGGAGTAAAATCTCTATTTTGAATTTGGAATTTGTAGAAAGCCCTCTTTATGGTCAAATGTTATTGCAGAAACCTATTAATGGAAATTCTGTTGAATAAAATTAACAGACTTGATTCTTCCTCATCCAAATAGGTTGAAAGCAACAAGTATTTTGATTCTGACTCAAGTGAAGTGACAATTTGTTGATTCACGAAGCACAGTGATATTTTAAGCTGCTTTGACATTCTCTAGGCAGAGTGTTGTCAGGAATAGAGCTGTGAAATTAGAGTGAGTTGCAAATGCTTTTGATTCTTCACTGTCTCCCCTTACATAGATGTTTCAAGAAAGAAAATGAAATTATTCCTCAAGGCTCAACAAAGAGTTATCAACTAGATTTGAGGTTGAAATTAGATGGGGGAAGGTATGATTTGTTTCAGTAATAAGTGGAAATATGATTTAATTAGTATTTTTTTAGTTCTAGTGAATGTGGACCTAAAATTCCATATAGATGCCTGTGTTGCTCTTATGATAATTACAAGTCCGAGTGAAGCATCTCTGGTTTAGTCATTCGAGATCCAAGAGACTCACTTATAGGAGATTTGCTCTGTCACTGTCTTCATGTGCAGTGGTGAACTTGAGCACTTAACAGGAATTCTCACAGCTCGTTAAAATGGTTATTTATGGCACCCATTTATAGGCGAGGAAATGGAGGAGATGTAATAGCTTGCTGAAGATCATAGTTGGTAAGAGGGAGAATTAGAGCTCGAACCCAGGTAGTCAAGGTTGCTCAGTACAATCAGCAGAGAAGTAAAGGGTGAGATTTTCCTGGGGATGTTCCCAAGGAGAGTTGAGACTAAAGAGAAAAGAGCAAAGTTGCTTAGCCTTGTTTAAGAAGATCATGAAAGGCTTGTGGGTTTATGGTCTCTGTACCCATGAAACTCTGGCACATACAGGGGCTGCAGAGCAGATGTCTCTATAGGCCAAGCAGGGGGAGAGTGAAGCCTTCCAGGCAAGACAGGCTGTGGAGAGCTGGGGGCCTCTCGATGGGCAGCCTCTGCCAGCTGCAGCCAGTGGGAAGGGGAGCCCAGGGTGGCTGATGTTTAGGAAAGACCTGAAAATACCCTCTCCTAAGAATGGATCTTCAGGCCATATCAAATCTGTGAATACCTAACGTGAAACCTCTGGACATATACTCGATGTGGGTTCAGGGAGAATTATTGAGAATATGGGCTCTGAAAAAATTTGTAAATCTCATTATTGAGGCTTTGTGGAGCAGAGTCTGCCTCTGGAGAAGGGAAAGAGTTCCCAGCTCATCCCTAACTAGGCACATTAACGAACAGGATGAGGTAGGATGCTCTTGGAAGCCACAGCAAGATGCATCATACCTGTGCTCTCATGGAATGATTTTTGAGGCCCCTGAGAGCTTCGACATATGATTGCCCACTGTCAAATATACATGTTAATGCAGGTGCATTGCCTATTGATTTGTTACATTAAGGGAAGAGCCCTTGGGACAATCACATTGTGTTCCCCTAAATTGGTCAGTTGGTATAGTATAACCTGTATACAATTTTAACTCTGTGGGCCTGGATTTGTTCTAGTGTGTAATTATGGGCAAGTTCCACCTTGTCCTGATTCATCTTCCCCACAGTACTGCAAGGATTAAATACCCGGATGAATGCAGGTAAGTCTGATAGACACCAAATAATGCTTCCTTTATTTTCATTTTAAATGATTGCTTAATTTTATGGAAGTGACAACAAATGAGCTTTCTGGAGATCAGTGCTCTGTGTGAGCACAGGGCTCAGATTCTTTGCATGTACTTAACAAACGTATTAAATAGGTACCTGCTCTGGAATATTATGGTCTTGAAGGCCTCTTTTCTGTTCTCAAGGAGTTAATGGTTTAGTGCTAGAGACATGGAAAGACTGATATGATATCTAAATGTTAGCTTGGCGTAGGTGGTTAATACATTTAGAATGAATGACTGTTTAATGTAGGTGATTGCTAATTGCAATAGGAATTTATAACTGGGGGAAACTCGTTTTAAAAAATCAGAGTCTAAGCAGCTAGCTTAATGGTTGAAAAATGTTTAGTTGTTTAGATTATTCCATTTTGGTGTGGAACAATTTTTTTTAAAAGAGGAGAAAAAAATAAATTTTATTTAATTTTTCATGTGACTTTCTAACACTTTGTTGTGTACATGGTGCTGGGGTTCAAACTTGTGTCTTCACACATACCAGGCAAGTGCTGTAACCGCTGAGCCACTGCCCCAGCCCAGGAACAAAAATTTTTAAAGCAAAGTCTAAGAAGTGTAATAAATTTTCTAAGTTTAAAAGAAATGCTTAAGCAATCTTCTATAAACTAGTTTTTGCTGACTCACAGGAAGAATAAAAATAGAGCGGTGCCCCCTCAAAGTGTGGCACCCAGTGACCCACCTCCTCTCGACACTCTCCACCTGCCTGCAGTTATCAGTTAATCCATAGCAACGGATTAATCTGTTGATAGGTTACAGCTCTCACAAACCAGCCATTCCACCTGCAGTTTTTCTGTTGTCTCACACTTGAGCTTTGGGGGAACATCTCTTATCGAAACCATAATAGGGAAGCGGGGCATGGTGGCACACACCTAAAATCCCAGAAGTTCGGGGAGCTGAGGCAGGAGGATTGCAAGTTCAGAGCCAGCCTCAACAACTTAGCCCTTCATCATCTTAGCGAGATCCTGTCTCAGAATAAAATATAAAAAGGGCTGGGGCTGCCTTCAATTCCTGGTACCCAAAAACAAAACAAACAAAAATTAAAGAATGCAAAACACAACAGTAAATGTACAGGTAGAGCTTTGCTATCTGATTTAGGAGTCTTGCAATATTTAACTGACTCTTTAGCTGTTTAAAAGTCTCCTAATCTTATTTATCATAAGTTCTCCATTTCCTGATGAGTCATGTTTTGAAAGGAGCTTTCCTTTTCATGGGGTAAACATGGATACCAAACAGACATATGGTACATTTGGATGTCTTCATCTTTTTTGTTGAAATTGTTCGTGGAAAGCAAAAAATATGCTGAAGTTAGTATCTTCAGAGCACTACAGTTAATTTGGCAGTGAAGCTCATGTAGAACTTCACTGACTTCAGCTCCTTCTGGCTACAGATAGTCCTTACCTTGAGTTTTCCTGTCACTGCAGTGGTGTGTTAGAGCTGGATGTGAATTGAGCATGGACGTGTGGGACACCCATGGCTGGTAACAGAAGCATCTCGTTATCAACTTCATGATCTCACAATGACTTTGATAAGAAGCCAGTGGATGCCTGAGACTTTCACTAATGCTTTTATTGCTTCTCAGAAGATGCTGGTTAACTTTGACCACTGAAGCCTTCTTCCCCTGGGAACTGGCTGCACCCTTGCCAAACCCTGCGGGGAGGTTGTTGTCATGGCCTCCATCTTCAGAGCCATAGAAGAAGGCATCAGGAATCCCCCCTCAGAGTCTGCCCAGCTGCTGCTCGTCTTTGCATCGGTCAAGGAATGCCATGAAACTCTCCTGTGTTGACACTCTTCCCTCACTATAAAGCAGTTTGCTACTTTGTGATTCTTTAAGCTTTTTGCATCTTTTTTCATACTGGAAATAACTCCGTGTAAAGTGTAGTGTCTGGGACACACCTGGGTGTGCGAAGTCTGGCTTCCCAGTGTAGCGTTGCCTCTTTCTAATCCTGTGCTCACTGAGAGCAGGGAGGAAGAGCCCTTCCCAGGACTGCCCCTGGGTAAGGCCTGTGGCTGGATCTGGGGTAGTAGCTTTGCTCAGTGCTTGGTGCTTAGAGTATGTTATGAACCTGGTATGTGGTACAACCTTTAGGTGTGGGACTGACCCAGGCCTCTTAATCTGGCTGTACCTGGGAGTTTGCTAGAAATGCAGGCTCTCAGGCTCCACCTCAGACACCAAGACTCATATTTTGCGCTTTAGCAAAATGCACAGTTGACTCCTCTGTACAGTAAATTTACAAAATGCAGTTCTAGAACCACAGAGAACAAGCAGTCCTAGTTGAGAATAAGGTAAGGAGAGGAAGGGGAGCTGGGTGTGGTGTGCAGGACAGTGTGTTTCATTTGTATGTATGTTTGTAAGTACGTGAATGTGTTATTTTTCTGAAAAACTCAATTTTATTGAGACCTTATTTGCACATCAGTTCATCTTAGTGTACTGTTTAAAAGTAAACCATTCAGTGGCTTTAAGTATATTTGTGGACTTGAACAACCATGACCACAATCAATTTTTGAACAATTCAGTTAAATGAAAAGAAACCCCATACCTGTTAGCAGTCACTTCCAATTTCCCACCAAAACCCACCCCACTTCCTAGAAGCCCTCGACACGCACTCGTGTACTTCTGCCTCTCCGGATTGTCCTTGTCTATTGTGGACATTTCTTACATGAATGGGTCATACAGTATGTGGTTCTTTGTGTCAGAATTTTTCATTTAGCATCATGTCTTCAAGGTCCTTACTTGTGTTAGTCAGCTTTTCTGCTGCTGCAACCAGACCTGACAAGAACAATTTTAGAGGATTCATCCTTTCAGATGTCTCAGTCTGTAGATGAATGGTTTCATACCTCAGGGCCCAGGTGAGGCAGGACAACATGGTAGAAGAGCATGGTGGAAGAAAGCAGCTGGGAAGTGGAACCAGAGGTGTGATGGGGAGAGGAGGACTTCCCCTCATGGACAAAGGAGAAAACATAAATCCCAAGGGCTTGCCCCCAGTGGCCCACCACCTCCAGCCATATCCTAGCTGCCTGCAGTTGGCACCCAAGCTAATCCCTATCAGGAGATTAACACAGCGATTAGGTCAAATCTCTCATCACCCAATCATTTCACCTCTGAAGTTTTTGCAGTCTCACATGGTCTTTTAGGGAACACCTCACATCTAAATCACAACAGTATGGTAACATGGATCAGGGATCCTTTTCTTTTCCCTGCTGGCATTTTACTTGTCTTATTTTTATTTTGATGAGTAGTAAGGACGTTTTGCCTTTTTTTGTGGCTTTCATAAAATCGAGACAGTCTTTTCATTGTATGGTAATATTAAAGTGAAGTTGTTTTTCTAATGCCACATGCATTAGAATCTAAGAACTGCGTCCCACTGAAGGAGTAACAGCACTAGTAAATGCATTCAATTGAAGAAATACAACATTAGTATTTTCCATTTTCTTTTCATGAGAACTGTCAATTACTTAATTTTTAATCATTTTTCCATAGAAGCAGTGGTGTGCCATCCATGCTCTGACAACTGTGCTTGCCTTTACCAAATATCCAGCTGATGTTGCTGAAAATTTAAATGGCAAAATATTGTGTTTAGATAAATAACAACAATGGTTATATTTGTGGCAAGAAACCACACAATTGTCCCTCCCCTGGGCAGTCTGTTTCCTGTAGTTTTGAAAATCTGGTAATTTTGAACACCCCAGAGGAAGGCAGCATTTTTTACTGTCTGTGCTGAGCTATGAGATTTTTATTGGCCAAGTAAAGAACAAATTGGTTTTCTTTTAGATACGTAAGTCCTTTTAAATAAATCTGACCTGCAGAATACCTTGGTGATTGGAGAAAATCTTGGCTTGCTTCTTGGGTTTTCCTAGTGATCACTTTGTAATGCATGTGATGTGAGCTGAACAGGAAAAGAATGGTCAGCAAGGTGTTTTCCTGTGCACAGAGGAGTTGTTTTAGCATTTCATTGCTTTGATGGTGTTGACATGGGCATTTGGAAATTCTCATTTTGGTTTTTGCAACATGAAAAGCTTTCCTTTTCCCTCTTTTTCCCCTTCCCACTAAGCTAATCTTAATGCCACAAATTGCTGGCACCTTATTTGGCAGGCTGCCTGGTAAAGCAAATGAATAGCGACAATACTGCAGATCCGTGTGGTCACTTTCTAAAGGGTTTTGTGCTCCTTTTATACTCTTGTCTCCTTCTCCCATTTTGGTGGGCAGACTCAGTTATTTGACTCTGTTTGAGAAAGCTCTGGGCTAAATGCCATTATTCTATCTTTTCAACTTCAGGGCACATGCTTTCTTAACAGATTTCTTTCTTTTTTTTTTAAACAGATTTCTTTGGGATGTAAGATTCCTTCTTTAACCTGATTACTATTTTTTATTAAGTACTATAAAGTGATGATCATTCTCAGCAGATTTCAAGCATTCTGTTCTTTCTCAAAGTTGCTGGTGTGTGTGTGTGGGGGAGAGACATGTGAAAAATGGCTTCTGAAAAGAGGAACAAAGTTAAAAATCTTGCCCCTTTTAGATTTGGAAATTTGACCAGGCTAGTCAGAACCCTCCATTGGAGGAAATGGGAAAGATTGGATTGAGCCCTTATGTCAAGGAAATTGACTTGGCTGTATTTCAGAGAGTAGGAGGGGCAGGCCCACCGATGTTTAGTGGCTCTGGAATTGGGATAGGATAGCTGTTTTCCATAACAGGGCCAACTCTGGGGGGAGAAAGGGCAGGCAGCCAACCTTCAGTGAGAACCTCCTGAGTGAGTATTTTAGCTCAACGCATGCACGCAGGCACGTTCTTGGGTAGTGTAACCTTGCAAGCTGTGTTTTACTGGTCTTATTGTTCTTGCTGTTGTTATTATTATTACCACCACTGCTTTGTAAATAGAGAAGCTAAGTAGAGAAGCTGAGGTTCAGAGGGATCAGGAAAATTTCCTAAAGTTCAGACAGCTATGGAAGTTGCTGTCCCCAAAGCTGATATTCTTTCTTACCAAATGAAGTTGTTTGCTCTCTTTGCTCATACTCTTTAAAGGGGGCAGTTGTTATAACCATAATGTGACTCGTGGAAATACAGGCATGGGGAAAAATACAAGCAATCTAAAATTTTCCCTCACAGAGGTGATTCTACAATAGTGTTCTGACTCCCAGGGATGCACAGAGGTGTCCAGGACCCCCAAGCAGGGTGAGCACCCCATCGGATCCATGTGAGAACGTCCTAACCTCCCCACCCTTAAGTTCATTGGCTCTCCCTACTGCTAAGTGACCACTGTTCAGTGTTTGCTGCAGGGCTTGGGGAATTCAAGGATAAACCTCCTGGTGAGGATCCCTAGTGGCCTAGGCTGTGAACCTGCCTAGGTCTGTTTCACGCAAAGTGTTCACTAGGACCTTTTAGCAATTCACAGATGAATCCTCATGATGGACCATCCATATTTTCTACAAATAAATTGATCCTTTGAAAGTATGTAATCTTTTTATATATCAGTTTTCCCCTTATTTTTTTATTCCCCCTATTAATTGATATTCATTGTGAAGAACTTAAAAGTTAAATGGAAAAAAGAAAACCACATTGTCCTATTACAACGAAATTTAGTTCTGTTTCTTTTCCATAGAGAATTTAATGCTAACCTGGTAGAACTCAGTCACATGATAGTATAATGATTTAAATCAGTTGATCAATTGTTCGTAACTTAAAAAAAGGTTTTGCACCATTTTACTTTCTAGACTGCATAAGGGGTTGTACTTCTGCATATAGGAAAGTTAATATTAGTACTTAGTAGCAGGATCCCAGAGAGGTATTTGTAGGAATCATGATTCCAAGGAAGCTGACCATCTGCTTTCTCCAGGTCTCTGTACTTAAACCGCTCTGTCAATAGGGGAGTTACCCATTGTTATATTTATCCTACATCGGGCTTACCGTGCTGTGGAAAATATGATTTACTAATCTGTTTCGTGTGTACCTGTATCACACAGTGGATATGCACTTAGATTCCTGGGAAAAAGCTAAACTAAGAAGCTTTTAGATTTTTATATACATATATAGAGTCTAGGGGCATAGCTCATTGGGTAGAGCATGTTCCTCGCATGTGTGAGGCCCTGGATTCAGTTCCCAGTGCCATAACATCACCACCAACAAAATAAACAGATAAAGAGCTGCCACACTATCAAAGAAGCATGACGACTTTATGTGATAGACACAGTGAGTCAGTGGACCCATTTTTCATAAAAGTCAGTTGCGTTTTGTTATGTTGGGGAAAAACAGAGTTTCTGGGTCCAACTTCCAGCTGCAGCTAACTGGTTGTAGAGTACTTTTTACAAATTAGAATCAACAAGGGGAAATTTGTCAGAACAATTCCATATGCACTGAATTAAGCTATTTTTTTTTTGTGAAGGTGATGTTTTTTATTTTTTTTATGAAACAGTACAGGAGGGAGAGGAGATGAGGATTCTGTACATAAATAGAACAAATTACTAGTGAGATTGAGTCTATGAAATCATAAAGCAGAATAAATAGTTTTATCAAAAATTATTTACTCTTTTATTAAAGAAAAACAAGGTATCAGCTTTCAGAATCATTGTTCCTTGTTTGACCTTTTTGCTAATCTACTCTGTTGTTACATTCTAATTTAAAAAAAAGAGAGAGAGGGACAGTGAGAGAGAATGCAAGAAACAATTTTGTGTTTAGTTTTTCATGTGGCTTTTGTTGCTCTGAGACTTCTCTGTGTATGTGGTACTGGGGTTTGAAATCACGTACTTGCGCATGCAAGTCAAGCGCCACAACCACCGAACCACCTCTCCAGGGCCTAATATTTTTTATTTTTATTCTCCAGTGATTGGTAAAATTAGTTTATGTACTTATTTTAAGCTTTATTTCCAGATATATGATACAGTTAGCATAGCACAAAAGGTAACATGTGATCTCTTTTCTGCTCCTTCCCCTATCTGGTGTTCTTCCCTGGGAGGTAATCAATGTTATTGTCATATGTTTCCAAAGATAGTCCTGAAAATGCTCTCCCTCCCCTTCTTTCTTACTCCAGCAATGGTAATCAGAATACGATATTCTCTGTCTGCCTGGCTCTTTTCAATTCATGTACCCTGCTGACCATTCTGTTTCAGCACCCAAAGAGCCTGTTCATTGTTTAGTGTTTGTTAAGGATCTCTTGCATTATTATACCATGATTTTTAAAAACAAATATACTACTGAAGATTTCTAAGATGTTTCCATTTTATTCTTTCGACATACGCTGTAGTATATAAAATTATATGCATAATGTATTCGTTTAGAAAGAAGTGGAAACCAGTAGCTTGAAAGATGGTTCCAGAGTTGGTCTCTATCTTTGTTTGGAACCCTCATTGGGAAAATAGACATTGTTGGAGTGGAAGGAAAATGGGATTTCATGGCCAAATAAGTTGGAGAAATACAGTGTTCTTGATTTATCTCTTGGACTGTCATAAAGTAATTAGAACATTAAAAACTTAAAGTACTAATGTAGTTTTAGCAGCAATAACAACAACACACTGTCAGGTATGATTTTTCAGACCTACTTGGGCATCATCACATTTTCAAGATGCCTCGCTGGCAAGACAGTTCCTGGGCAGAGCTGACCTCTGTGATTCTTCTGGTCTCTGGAAAACTAGCTAACCTTGATTTTTCAGCTAATAAAAGACTTGCCTCTGGAGGTGTGTTTCCTGGCATTTGCAGCTTATTCTCCTCTTTGTCCTACTCTTTAGTGAGAAATGGTTTAATAGGAAGGCTGTACGTCACAACCATATTCTGTTTGTGAGCAAGAGACAAGGGGGCATCTGATAATTTGGGTGGAGCCTAGTGGGAGCTAAAGCTCTAAGTTGTAAAAAGCATGTTGTAATAATTTGGGACAAAATTAGAAAGTTCATTTTGGTGGTTAGGGGGCTAGCAGGAGGTAGAGGAGAGGGGTGAGACTTTCTGAAATGAGTAGCCCTCTAGAAATTTCAGTTTGGGTTTCTCTTGTGGAATCTGCAGTAGAAAGTAGTAGTTTGACTTTGGCAATGTCTGCAGATATTTTTGGTTACCTGACTGGAAAGGTGATAATCAGCATCTAATACACAGATCAAGGGTGATGCTAAGCATTCTTCAGTGCCTAGAATGGGACACTACTTGTAAAGCAATATTCAGTCTAAAGCATCAGTAGTACCTCTGGCAAATCCCATGGAATGTTACCAGAGTTGAGGACCTAGGAAATTGTTGTCATTATCCATATATCTGAGGTGGCAAAAATTGGCCTCATGCTGCTGCTATTATTTTGCATTGATAGAGTAGATTCATGGCTCCTTATTCATAGTTCTGAAATTTATAAAGCTCTGAAAAGGTGAAGTTTCTGCATACAGGAACCTTACCTTTGTTGATATGTAGGTATTTATAGTCTTGATTTACCTGATTTTGTGTAAATGTTTATGTGTTTGATTTTTAGGGTGTTAGCCCTGGCCTGGTTTGGAGTTTTATATAGCATGGTCAGCACACTGTCATTGTTGAAAAATCTGAAACATTTTGTGTTTGTTGGTTTGTTTTGTGGTGCAAGGGAACTGAAACCAGAGCCTCTCGCATGCTCTATCTCTGAGCTACCCTTAGCCACCAGAAGTTGTATATTTGAAAACCCTTTGGGCGCCAGAGATTTCAGAGAAGAGATTATAGATTTATATATTGAATTGCATTCTTTCCTGATTTGGCTTCTATTAAGATATTCAGAGATTTTAGTAATACTTAATAGTTTTTTAAATTCTCAAACGACATAGGATCATCATGAAGACTTTAAGTACAGAAAGGTAACAATATCCTCTATTGCCTCTGCAGATAGTGCCAAGCACTATGCACATATAATGTGTATTAGCTAACTTAATCTTCAACTTTTGATCATACTTACTTTACAAGTGAGCAAATGGTGGAATAGCATTGCCTGAGAACTGATACCTAGTAGATGGCAACTAGGGTTCCAATTCTGGCAGAGAGAAGAAAGCCATCCAGATCTCAGTGGCTAGAGAGGGCTGCTCTTGTTCTTGAATGTATTTCCTTACAGTCTTCATTTCTTGAACTCCACTCTGTTGGTAGAGTATTTCTCTTATTATGTTAAATATTTTTCAAAAATCTGCTTGTTGAATTGCTACTTAAATAATTAAAAGAATAGTTGAGTGAACCAGAATTTATTTCATCCTTATATTATTGGGCATTTAGATTTTTTACAGATTTTTTCACAATAGAACATTGGCATGAACACATTTATATATAAATGTTTGTCTACATCTCTTGATCATTTCTTTTGGGATTTTTTTTTTTTCAGTGCTGGGGTTGGAGCCCAGGGCTCTGTGTACACTAACTGATAAGTGCACTACCACTGAGCTATACCCCCGCAGTCCTAAGGAGTATTTTTAAAGGGAATCAGAGGATATAACTTTTTATTGACTCTTCATATATACTACAAAATGTACCAGTTATTCTTCCACTGGCACTTCATCATCATGAACATGGAATGTAAAAATTTCCACCTGATTTCTGAGTCTGTGATGTAGTCTTTTGATGTTTTCTGACAATATGGGACAGATGGCTCGTCATTTTTTTTTTTTAGTTGGTCAGGAAACTAGAGTGAAGCATTAAACAATTTCTCAGAGACAGAGCACCCAAATTAAGTAGTCGAAAAAACTTTTTTTTGAAGTATAATTTTCAAAAATTATAAATTTTAGAACCATTTTCTTTATATCTTAATCCATGAAGTTAAATTGTGGCTTTTTTCACATTTTAAAGAGCTGGCTTAAATAAGGATAATGCAGCATTAGGGGTTACTTTCACCAGGATCTTTTTGGTATGTGATCAGTGCATGCCTAAAATAGCCATTCAGTGACTTTTTTTGAAGTATCTTTTATGTACCACACACTGTATTGTTCAGTGAGGAACAAGTTTATTAAAACAATAATGGGAAACATTTAGAGTGCTTCTTAGGTGCCAGGCACTGTTCTAATGCGTTTAACTGCACAGTATCCCTGGGGCTAGATACTGTATTGTCTCATCCAACCAATGAGACTGAAGCACTGAGAAGCTAAGTAATGAGCTCGTGGACATGCCAGCACTAAGTTGCAGGACCAGGATCTGAATTGATTCCCAATTCACATGGAATGTTGCCGAGAAGTTTTACAAATATAATTGCTTAAGAAAAGGGAGATTGTGATCATTGTTCTTTAACTTTGAAGCCTTGATGCCAGAATGATATTTAATGTTACTTGAGATTGAGTCTACCTAAGACTGGCCAGTAGATGGGAGGGTACTGGGCCTATCAGGTGTATGTGCTTTCCCTGATTCTGTGATAAATCATAGAGAATTAAAGCTGTTAGGTAGATAATTCAGAACAAAAACAAATTTTACCTTAATATCTGCTGATTTGGATGACTTTTGAACTGGAATTATGCCCGTAATTGCCCCCGGTTTTTACTTTGTTTTCTACTTTGCTTAGTAAAACGTTTGCTTTCCAACCTGTATAATTTTCCTCTGTGGTTTTCCATAGACAGTGTCCCTACATCTGCCTGCAGAGCTGTGGCATCTAGCATCTTTTTTTTATTGTTACCAATTGTAAATTTTGGGTGAACTAAAGGTATTTTCTTTATTTGTCACTCTGGCATTTTCTGCAACCTTTTAATGAATATGCATTATGAATAGATTCAAAGTTTATTATTTAGGGATTATTTATTAGCTTGGTTACTTGCCAGAGTAACACATTAAAAAAAAATAAGTTTGTCCACCCATCTGCTTTTTCCCTTACTGCCCCCAAACAATCATCAACTGGCCAAATTATAATATGCAAATAAGCCATCTGCAATGTCCAAAAAGGAGGATTACTTCCAGTTCCTAGGCAGAAATTTGAAAGGGCTGGATGGTAATTTTGGAAGCATTCCTGAAAAGGGAGAATCTCTTAAGAAGTTTGAAATGCTTAGGTGGTAACAGGGACACTGGAATTTGGTGCCCAGGTCACCTGTGAGTGGGAAAAAACTCATGTTTCCAGATTCAGCTTCACCTGTGGGATACCTGAATTCCATCAAAAGTGTCCTCAGCCTTATTCTTTTTATCTTCTACAAAGACCAACAAAGGTGATACCAGATAAAAAATGTGAAAGAATATTAAATGGAATTGGGACCTGTGGTTTTCTGATGCAACCCTGGACCTGTCCTGTTCCCTGAGATAGTGATCTAGCAGGTATTCTTATTGTTCTGAATTTTGAAATGATGGAGGTGAGAGGTGGCCTTTATAAGTGAAAAATAATGGATCTGAGCCTGGACTGCTTGGCCCTCAGTTGGCAGGTATATGCTTGTGACATGATAACAAAGACTTGAAAACTGTGATGTCCTTGCTTCAGTTCTTGAGAATAAAAACTACTTGCTACAAGATAGCAGTGAAATTATACTTGTTCTTTTTTAATTCTTCCCTTTATTTTGAGAGTTTTTAAGTAATCCATCCATTAATTTTGGCTTGCGTTACTTAAGCATTTGTTCTTTGCCCTTGCATCTGGGTGGGCCTCTCAGTGGCAGGGGTGAGAAGTGACAGGGGTTTTTGTCAGGTCCCCAAATCTGAAAGCTATGTCCTATCAGTGAGATGATGCGAGATTCTATGTAGGGTGATGTATAGACTAAGAACAAGTGACCCACCAATTTTAGGAAATGAATTAAAGAGAAGTCTAGAGGAGTCAGAGAGAAAGGGAATACAGAAAACAATGATGTTCTGATGATATTTTAAGAAGATATAATCAGGTAATGAGAGAGAACAATGTAGTTCTTGTTTGATTTTACTTTTTTTTAAGAAAAAGGAGAGAGAGAGAGAAAGAGAGAAACAGTTTTATTTAGTTTTTCATGTGGCTTTTGTTGCTCCAAGACTTCGTTGTGTACGTGGTGCTAGGTTTTGAACTCATATACACCCGCATGCCAGCAAGCACCATAACTGTGGATCCACCGCTCTAGGCCCCGAGCTTTTACTTTTTATTTGGAAATAATTTGCAACTTAGACAAAAGAGTACCTGTGTATCCTTTACTTAGATCTATATGTTAAGTTGAACCCTTTTGCTTTATTTCCTACAGACCCACATATGATTTTGAGGATATATTAGTATATCCTGACCCTTTACCTCCATATAACTATTATTTACTAAGAATTTGAATATTCTCTTATAGAACACAGCACTATTGTCAACTTCAGGGAATTACACTGATATAATTTTAAAAATCAAGTCTAATATTCATAATATTCATATAACAACTTGGCCATTTGATCCAGCGAAGACTTTTGTAACATTTGCCCCATCAGGGTAGACTAGGGTGGGTGCTTTGTTTTATTTCATTGATTAGTTTCTTTTAAACTTAAACAATTCCAAAACCTTGATATATCTTTTATGGCATTGACAATTTTTTTTAAGGAGAGAGGGACAGTGAGAGAAGGAGAGAAAGAATCAATTTTTTATTCAAATTTTTATTTCATTTTCAATTTCATTGCTCCAAGACTTTGTCATGTATGTAGTACTAGGGTTTGAATTCGTGTACTCGCGCACGCCGGGCAATCAGTCTAACTGCTGAGCCACCACTCCAGCCCCAGCATTGACAATTTTTAAGAATGTGTTCTTCCCCTTAGGAAATACTATGGTCTTCAGTTCAGGGTTGTTTTGTGTGTCCTCAAGGTTAACACAGGTTATGAAATCTCAGTTGGAATATTGCAGAGCTGTGTGTGCTTCTCAGGGTCTCACTTCTGCTGGCAGGTGAAGCCCATTGGTATGATGCCGTTGACCACTCCATCAGAGCGCTGTACCGTGTCTCTACTGTTTGCTTCCTTTTTATTCCCTTGCACTAGTCTATGGGAGATGCTTTAAAATAACGAAGATAAGCCACCTTCTCATCAAAAAAAGTACAAGGTTTAGCATCCGTTGATGATTTTTAGGGGATCTAGTCTTTGCTGTGACAGGTGCACAATCATGGTTTTCCGTCTCAGTATTCTGTCCATATTTACAATGGCCGTCAGTGTTCTGTATGCTAGAGATTCGTTCATATTTATTTATTAATGGTTCTCATAACCGCTGTACTCATCTGTGCCTATGTAGCATGTCCCCATCGTTTTTGTTTTGTTTTGATAACGCTTTCTGGTTTAACAAGATGTTCCAAGTTCATCTTTTATATACCCTGACCTTGGAATCAGCCATTTCTTTCAGGAGCCCAGATTCCTTTTAGTGGAGAAAAGGTGAGGACTGTAAATTTTGTATTTTCAGGGACCCTCTCTGCTCTATGAAGTGAGATCAGGCTTGAGAAACCCTGTTTCTTTGTAGATGTTGGATAAAGTAGAAATCTTGGTGTAATGAGGAAGGGCAAATTTGATTTGCGATTGTTAAATGAAGCATATATTTGATTGCTTTCATTTTTTTTTTAAGAGAAGGACAGAGAGAGAGAGAGAATCAATTTTAGTTAATTTTTAATGTGGCTTTCGTTGCTCTGATACTTCGTTGTGTATGTGGTACTGGGGTTAAAATTGGTATTTCTGCATATGCCAGGCAAGTGCCATAACCACTGAGCTACTGCTCCAGCCCCAATGCTTTCATATTGAATTTCTTTGTAAGCCTTGGTTAGAGGTGGCCTGACAGGTTGTATCGCTCCCCTCTGGCTGTTCTCCTTGGGAAGGGCTTGGCCTGCATTTTAATGAACATGCGTGTTCTGGTACTCTGGTGCTTGTGTTTTTTGTCACTCAGCTTTGTTCTTTAACACTGGATCCTCATGTGTGAGTGGGGGAGGGGACAATGCTCTGCTCTTGGTGGGAGCAGCTTGCCAGGGCCCTTCAGTCTACCTCTGGTGTTGGCTGGATGCTACACCAGATCCTAGTCTGGAGTCTCAGCATGTACTACTTTGTGGACGAGCAAAATCATTACTGGAGGGTTGTGGCCATGCATAGTTCCTTTTTTACAATTCACTTTCTCACATGGGCCCCAGCCTGCAATTCACCTACCTGGTGTTTTCTAACATTTCCTTAACAGTTTAGAGCTATTTAAAACGTGTCCCTACATTTTCCATGGAACTACTCAACAGTATCCTGGTGTGATAATTGTGGAAAGGTTAATTCCATTTTGTAAGTGTGGAATTAAGGCAGTGAGGAAACCTTTCCTCTGAGGAGACAGCTGGTAAGTACTGGAAGCAGGACTTCATCCCAGCTCTGTGTGTCCTCTGCTCAGTGCTCCTTCATCATGGTCTTGGGCATTGGAAGACTGAGCAGGTAAGTCAGCTTCTAGAAGTGGCATAGGTTCAGAGAATGGTGAGAGTAGGAGGTGGGGTAGATGTCTTTATTCTTAATAGTTTCCTATCTGGGACTTCACTTACCAAGGGGTTCAGTTTTTCAGTGAGAGATGAGGTCACTTGGTGTCGTCATGGGGAACTTGCCCTCAAAGTAGGAAATCTGACCTAAACTGTAAGGTCATCCCAGGGCAGTGAGGGAAAACCTATGCAGAGGCAGTCACTGAAGCCGTGAGAAAGCTGTTCTTTCTGCCTTGTCCTTTGTTTTAGACTTCTTCATTGGTTCTCCTTCACCTGTGCTGATGGACCAGCTTGCAGCATGGGGAATACGGTATCTTGGCACTCTGGTTATGGTTCCCAGAGAGGATCTGCCACAGTACACAGCAGATGGAGCCTGCAGGGGCCATGTTTGTGTGTTTGGCAGGTGCAGGTCTCAGGTGGCTTCTGACCTCTGTACCTGGCACCTGTTCTTTTTTGCCTCCATATGTCAAGGGGATCTCAGCCCATGCTAGTAATTGCAGATTGCTCTGGCCTGAGGCCATGTGTGGGAATGGCCAGAATGATGCAGAAGGGGAGCTCTGTGAGGGGAAATTGAGATATTCTGAGGCTAGAGAACCTCACAGGTGTGTCTTCAGAGCCTCTCTCAGCCTGAAGTATGGCTTCAGACAAGCCCTAGTTGGGCCGTGTTCTCCTTTCTCATATTTCTTGCTTCATGTTTGTTTTTGGTATTTTATTAAGGCCTTCATGCTCATGCATTTTTCAGATGGCAGTAATGATTTTTTTCATTTGTTTTAATCATGGCAATCTAGTGCAGTTACCTCAAGGCATATACAGCTAACCTCTACCATGACCTGAAGGCAGTTAACTGAAGAATTCTTAGCAAGTCCCTGGATGCCCTGGAATCAAATGCAAAATATTATCTTATGCATGAATGTTTTTATGAGGAAAGGCTTCCACAGACTTCTGCGGATTCTTGTAGGCATTTCTCAGTCTTCCCCCACAGCATGGCCTCTTCCTCTTCACCTTCCTTTGGAGGATTGGCCCTCCCCTTCCCTGCCTGCTTCCTGAGCCAGGATGGCCTGATTTAACCTCCGCTGCGGGTCTGGATTATGTGCTGGTGTACCTTTTCATCATCAGTTCTCATGTCTACCCTGAAATGTAGGTATTAAAGATTAAATAACATGTTTAAGCTATTAAATAGAACAACAACTACCCATAAAATCTGCCAGATTCCAAAGCCAGCCAGTGTTCTTGCAGTGCACTCAAGGAACAAAAATATCAGCTGTCGCGTCTCTTAGCACTCGCCGCAGAGACATCCTTCTGTCTCGTTCGTTCTCTGTTCATGCTACAGAGCTGTAAGTCACCCATAGCATAGGTAGTGGCCCCTGGCTGCTCTCAGCTCACCTTCCTGTGAGAGGCAGACACCTAGCTTGCCCTTTAGAGAATACGGTTGAGCTCTCAGAAGGTACTCAAACCCCAGCTGCTTTGCTGGTTCTGCTCCTGGCCCAGCCCAGAGCTCTGTTGACTGAGGTCCTGAAACTGTGGCCTTTTCACCTAAGGCGATCTCAGCTGGGGGTCGAGCTAGTGTAAGTGAAGTGTAAGGAAGCAGACCCCATCTGTTATCTGAGCTTAAAAATTAGAAATAACAAAGTAACCATAGTTATGAGGAATTTTAGATATAATCACACTGCCATTAATTTTTTAAAATTATTTTTTCGCCATGATAATTTTTATTTTTATTTGAGAGTGTGATTTGCATGTAAGTGAGTGCCATCAATTAAAAAATAGACTGCAGTGGGTGTGCTCTGATGGCATTTTGAGAAGGTATTTATTTTCCTGCATGTCCCTTCATCTCTCTCTGATAGCTGTGTAAACACAGGATAAAACCCAGGTGAGCCACCTGAGATAGAGGTTCCAGATGACATTAGCAGCAATGACACCTGGCATCCAGGGTGGCTACGCAGCTCTTTGTGCACAGACTGCAGGGATTGCTTGTTTTTATAGCTCTGGTGACTTGGTAGTAACAGTGGTTTGGGGAGACTTGGCTTTAGACTTTCCCTGCTCTATTTTGACCTCTTCACATCACCCATATCTTTTCTCCTCCTGTAGTGGAGGGTGGTTGTGAAGATGAATACACAAGTAACATAAGAGCTCTGGGTTCTTTTTGGCCAAAGGAGTGATAACCATTTGAGTTGGTATTTTTGCACTGTAAAAACAAACCACTGAATGTCTGAGATGTGACTGTGTGACCACGGCAAATTTATCCTCCTTTGAGACTCAGTTTCTTCCTCTAGGCATAATTGTATCATTCAAACCAATGTTTATTTAAAAGGAGCAAAAAAATAGATAAAGCTTTAGCACTGATACTAGCACATAAGCAGTTTAGCTATAATACTTCTCCTGACCCCCTCACCTCCCTAAATGCCCCCCCAATCTAAATAGAATCTTTTGATTGGCTGGAAGCTGAGTAGGAACATCTATTTCTCAAATGAAGTATCAAATTCTAATGCACCTCTGGTTCTGGAGATGGCTAGGTAACTATTTTGGTGTGTGTGCACACATTTATCTGTTGTGTAAGTGTGCATAACTCTGGATCCCATCTAATGCAGTACAGCTTGCTTTGGTGACTTCAGACATTTTGACTGATGTGAAGGTATTAAGGTGAGAGAAGATAGAGTAACAAATATCTGCAGCTGGAGGCTTTAGTACCTTGGAAAGGTTTTTGTTTTTGTTTTCCTACAAGGTACTCCTCCTCATTCCTTCCTCTCCTCTTCCTCCTCCTCTTTCTCCTCCTCCTCTCCCTACTTTCTCTTCCTCTTCTCCTCCCATCTCCTTTTTTCTGTTACTGGGTATTGAACCTGTGATGCTTTATTACAGAGCTACATACCCAGCCCTTTTCACTAAATTCACTAGATTGTTTAGAACCTTGCTGAGTTGCCAAGACTGGACTCAGACTTGGAATCCTCCTGCCTCAGCTTCCCAAGTTGCTGGGATTACAGGCATGGGCCACTGTACCTGGCCTTCCTCTCCTCCTTAGCTTTAATTTAAACAAAACTTTTGGGTAGAATTGTTAGCTCAAGGGAGAAGCTTATATTGGGCACTAACTATTAATGGGTGAAATCCTGCCAGCTGCCCTTTTACAGATCTTCAGAGTGAGACAGGCTTTGCATAGGTTGCCAGCTAAGCATCGATCTCAGATCCAATTCCATCAGAGAAGCTTTAATATTTTCAGAAGTAATGCTCACCCTAACACAGCATATGGTGATATGTAATACCAACTGTTATAAAAATCCATGTTTTAATTAATTTCTAGAAAATTAAATTGCACTTCTTCCCCTGATGGCTTCTGTCTATCAAATTGTATGAAGCTGCTTCAAAGTTCAGGGTGTGGCTTTTGTTGAGGACTCAGAGATGAATTGGGACGTTGACCTGTAAGATATAATGATTGCATGACGTTTAAATGGCTTGGAGCCAGGAGACCTGGGTTGTACCTTCAGTTCTACCTTTCATGACAGGTATGATCTGGGCCTAGTCACAAGGCTGTTTGGACTCATGCTGTGCAGTTAGTAAATCAAGAGGTTGCATGAGATCTAAAATTCCGTTGTTTTAATTGCAGTGAAATGTTGTTTAGTTTCGTGATAGAAATGAAATACAGTGTTTGAAATCTTTTTCCTCAAGTTGCCCTGACATCTCTGTTAGAGCCATGCAGCTTGGGTGGTTCTGAAGGATAGTTTGGGGGAAATGAGTCTTAAAGATGCAAGATATTGGTTTTCAGTGATCCAGCAGTACATGCTCGGTGGATTATCCTTTTATATAGTCAGGGAGCTTTTTGGCTCACCTTCAGCCTGTTTCTTTTCTTTCCATACCCATTTCATTTTCACCAGCAGTCTTCTCCAAGACCCTTCTTCTGCATTTACTTGTGTCCTGGTATCTTGGTGCAGTAACGGCCTGAAGTCCTGTTCTGGCCACTGATTTAGAAGTTTAGGTGCTTCCTTGAAGGTTTCTTTCTGTGTAGGTTCTGTTTAAGGCGTGGTTCCTAGGCCACCTGCTATGGAATCACATGAGTGATTGAGAAGAGAGCTGGTTTCTGGTTCATGGACCGTTCTTGCTGGAGCCAAGTCTCTTGGGGCAAAACATACAAATCCTCATTTTTGTCAGGCTTCTCTAATGACTTTCAAATTTAAACTCACCTCAGCATCATTGTCTTTGGGAATTGGAGCTATACTTTTGCTTATGTTCCCTGGATCTAACATATCACTGAAGTTCAGTGGATTTTTTTTGGACATGAATTGGTGCATAAGTGGATGGAGTTGAGGTAGTTAATTAGAAAGTTGTAAAATGTCTTTACTGGAAATATTTAACGAACGAATAGTGAGGATAACAAGGTGATGGAAGTCTTTCATTCACAGATTTCTTTCTTTAAGAGAGAAGGGACATTGAGAAAGAGAAACAATTTTTTATTTTACTTTTTCATATGGCTTTCATTGGTCTAACACTTTGCTGTGTACCTGGTGCTGTTATTACTGTTATTTTGTGATGCCAGGATTTGAGCCCAGGACCTTGTGCATACTAGGCGAGCAGTCTGCACTGAGCTAATCCCCTTCTGAGGGCTACACTGTTGCTGGTGTACAGCGAATGCTTCATCAGGTGGCACTGCTTGTGCACAGGTGTTCGGACCTTGTGTTCACACATACTAGCCCTTGTGAGAAGCCCTCGGGAGAGTATGTCACAGGGTTTCAGTGTCGGGGGGGCCACCAGGTGGATGTACAGGGAAGGGAAGAATGTAGTAGATGGGTAAAAAGCAAAAGGCACAATGCTCTGACTCCTTACTTCCTCTTGTTAAGACCTTTGTGTTAGTTACATGATAACAGTAGGGCCAGAGACTAGGAAAGGGCGAAGAAGCACCCGTTGAAGTACTTACTGCCAGTTAACATTCCGGAGCTGAAACATTCTTCAGTTTATTGTATTGTACATGGTGCTCAGACCTTCCAGATCCCATTTGCTGATTGTGGGGCATGGTGGGGCTGGACCAGTGGCAGTTTTTCAGTCACGGCCCTTCCTCCCATCATGACTGTATAGCATTAGGACACTCTTACAGGCACTTGGGGATGCAGCATGCACATCAGTACGAATGATGAGAAGGAAAGGTTAAGTAGCAGCTGATTTCATACGTGATCCTTGATTGCATTAAAGTGTCCAGAATCTATGTATACCTATTTTTTGAGACTCCAGTTTTAATTTGAGTTCTGGCATAGAAATGGTGTTTCTATGGAGGGACTGAGAGGAATTGATCTTTGGCCTTAACCTTTAAAAACTCTCTATTAATAAAATAAACCTAAGAATGTGAGACATGAAAACTTAATAGGTAATGATGTACACATCATTATTCACTGTTACAACATTTCTTCTAAGTAATTCATTTTTTTCGCAGTTCATTTTTTTTTTAAATTTTTTTTAAAGAGGAGAGGGACAGTGAGAGAAAGAGAGAAACAACTTTATTTAGTTTTTCACATGGCCTTAGTTGCTCCAACACTTAGTTGTGTATGTGGTGCTGGAGTTTGAACCCGGGTCCTTGTGCTTGCCAGGCAAGAGCCAAAACCGCTGAGCCACCGCTCCAGCCCCTCATTTTGTTTTTAAACAATAAGAATAAATAAGTGATTTTAGTAATTCATTCTTCAGAGAGCAAGGTAAGTAGTATCCATCTCTATCCTCCTAGAATTCACGGTAACCCCCTTCACACAATCAATATTGTTGGTGTTCCTAATGTGAATTATTTTTCTAGCCTTTTGGGGATCAGTTTTCTGATCTATGAAATGACGGTTTTGTACTGCAATGTGATCTTGGAGGCCTTTTCCAGCTCTAATAGATTTGGGTTAAAGGTTATGTTTTCCAAATGGATAATCACTTTAATTAAGGTCACACTTTTAATATCTTGGCTTTCTTTATATGTAAAATAAGGTCCTAATTTCTTTTTTTAAATTTATTTTCTTGTCTCTCTCCCCAATTTTTCCATTATGCAATTTGAATTGCTATAGAAAGTCTCTGAGCATCATCAGGTTGAACTTGTATTTTAGATAGACTATTTTATTTGAAGGATGGGCAAAAGTAGCATAACTGTAGTTTTCCAAATTCTGTGACATCTGCCAGTGGTGGATTTCCAGTGGTGTATTTCTGTGCTGAGCCATCCCTGTGCTCTGTGAACGGATTCTCTCAGGTCTCAGTGCCATTCTGACTGCAGGAGAGTATTGCCTCTTCCTAGGAATAGATCCAGGAGTCTGCAACCTAAGCCATGGTGCCTTCCTGGTTCTGTGCTGGATGGCTTGCATAACCTGATGTGGGTCACTGAATGTCTCCTGCCCTCCTTAATTCATTAGTAAAACAAAGAGGTTATGGTAGGTAAGCACTAAAACAGATTAAATGCTCAGCTTGGGTACATCCAGTAACTAATGTATCTTCTTAGGGAAAGAAATTGTGCTAGCTATAGTTTGAGTGTAACACAAACTCAAATTCTAATTCAGTAAAAAATTCTAGGTTGTGGAATAGTATAGATCTACACTGAGGGCATAAGTTGGTTTGTGGAGATAAGGAATACATTAGCACATAATATTTCTTCAAACTTAAAATTCTTATTATATTTTTAATTAAATATTGCAAGGTGTTATATTAATTATAAATAAAAATTACCAGTGGCCTGTATGTTGAGTTTTCTTTACTGATTTATATTCAGAGTTAGGAGACTATAGTGATAGATTATGTGCCTTTTTTTTTTTATCTAAAAGAATGTGCTTAATTAGGACATTCCAGTTCTGATTGCCCAGGAACAGGATCATCTTCCTTTCCTTGGGACAGATTATGATAACAAAATAATTCTGTGGGTATTTCCAACACAGCAGTCTTTTATTTGACCATTGCATTTCTTGTTGCTGAGAGAGGAGTGGGTTTTCAGAATGCGTTTCTTGCTTTCATAGCCTCTAGTTAAGAGCAGTTTAATGTTTTAACACCCTCTCCTGTTCTTGTTTTCATGGTCTTGTTAACGTAGGATGAATTTGGTGAACTTTGACCTATCTCTCCTTGTTGCTGTCTCTCGGTGTCCTTTTCTGGATTTTATGTGACATAAGCTCACTGAACAAGACTTCAGGCAGTTTCTGTAGATGGAGAATGCAAAGCCTCAGCATAGTCTCATCAGCTGTTGGACTACAGGGTTACAAGTCAGCACTTCAACTAGGGTTAAATGTTTTGAATACAAATGCCATAATATCTTGAGTTCCAAGGGACCCTAAAACATCTTCCATTCTCCCCAATTTCTATAGTCATTGTACACATTGTGATCTATTCTAAGTATAAGCTTTCTAATTTCCCACGCCATTGCTGGAGGAGACTCACTTTGGAAAGTGGGGAGGTTGGCTTATTGTCTGCTTGAGTCTGTTCCTTGCTTACAAGCTTATGTTTACATTTTTTAAATCTCGATCTGAAAAATGTCAGTTCTCTGTTATCATTTTGAAATTAATCTGACAATTCTTTTGTTAAAATCTTTTCTTGACATAAGTGTTTTCTTTGTAGAGCTGAGCTTATTTTCAGTGTTATTTCTACAAAGATTTAAATACAGCTTGAAGGCTTTCTTAACCATTTATAACATTATTGCCCCTCTAAACTTGGGGTGAAAATCAGTGAAAGGTTTATCTTGCACTAACTAGCGAATGTTTCCAGTGAAAGGAGCAGGAAAGATGACTTTGGATACCTACGTCAGCCCTGAGATTTTGAGCACCAGTTAAATGCGAGGCACTTTTTGACGTTGTTTTACAGGAACTAATAATACAGATGTGCTGCTGGGTAATGGATAGGTGGTCTGTGTCATTAGCAACCTGCCTGACCTCTATGAAATTCCCAGCATTTTATTCCACATCCTAACTCCCACCTTTATCAACACCATTATATTTCCTTTTCAGCTAAACTATTTATGTGAGGAAACCTTGTAAGACAACATTCAGCACATACCGCCTTACATATTCTGATTCATTATTCCATTCTCTATGTTGATCAGAACTGCAAAATGACCTTATGAGTCATGCGGACAGTTTAGCTATTTTGGTAATGTTAAAGGAAATTGGATATACTCTTTTTTTTTTTTTTTTTTTGGTCTAGGAAGATTATTTTTCAGTTGTTCAAGTTTACTAGCCATAGAGTTAATGATCTTTATCATTCATCAAGGCAAATATTTAACCTACACTGGGCTAGGATTTAAAGTGGATATTTAATTCAAATAGTTTCTTTTGTGTCCACTGAATTGGCACTGGTGATTGCATTACTCTTAGCATAGTCTTTAAAACCAAATCCAAAGTAAGGTCAGCTGTCTCTATTGTTGTCATAACAGTTACCTGCACTGCTTTTTCTGAGTGGTTTTCTTTATGGTTTTAATTTTGTAATAGCTATCCTTGTAGTTAGACAGTAGAACAAAATGGAGTTCTTCAGTTCCTTCATGCCTGTGAATGTGTTGAGATTGCTAAATATTTTCCTTGTAGTGTTATGCCCGTCCTAACTGCTAATTACCTGGAAGGTTCAGACCAGAATAAGAAAGGTGAATTAAATGCATGGAGGACTTATTTCTAAAATTGTCTCTTCTGAAGTAGGATTGTTTCCTGAGATCTGAAGTTGTTGGGTGGAACTTGGAGTAAGCTGTAGAATTTTGGTTTTAATAGCTTTTGGACATGAGAGTAAACATGTAATTCAGGTTGTGCTTTATTTTTGTCCAACAATTAAGACCATATCACACTTTAGCCACTTGTTTTATTAGTGATGGTTATTACTTAAATCAGTGTAGCTGATAGACAGAGTCTGGCTGGGAAATGGCCAGCAGTCAGGCCCAAACGGACTGTTCTCAAGTCCCTCACCTTACACAGTGGTTGCTTTGAAACTCTGGCAACAGCTCCTGAACTCCCATGAAATCCCTGCTCGTAGCTCCCTTGTAGCACTTGTGCTGTTATCTGTGGACGTGCCTGTTTTTCACTCAAGCGGGAACTCTTAAAGCTAGGAAGTACCATAACATCTTAGTATGGATAAGTTCACGAAGAAGACAGAATCACACACTGGCCTTTGTCCATAAGGACAAAGAAATACTGGAGACAGCATTTTTTTTGTACACACAAGTGTGGTTTGTGTCAGGTCTCGCTTGTTTACTAGCTGTATGTACCTTTAGGCAAGTGTCCTGTCCTTTCTGAGCCTTACCTTTGTCAGGACAGTAACCTCAGATGTTATTGTTGATGTACTCAAAACAACATGAATCGTTATTCCTAATAAGCTTATATAAAATATTCATCAAGCTAACCTTTTGCTCCTGAAACATCGATTTCACAGGACTGATTGTTTTCAAGGTTTCCCACGAGGCTCTTAGAATTTGCTCGTTTCTCAGTACATTTTTCAACTTGGTATCAAAAAAGGCCTTGCATGGGCTGGAGCAGTGGCTCAGTGTTTGCAGTGCTTGCCTGGTACGCACAAGGATGCAGGTTTGAACCCCAGCACCACGTGCACAGTTAGGTATTGGAGCAATGAAGGTTACATGGGAAACCAAATAAAATTCATTCTCTCTCATTGTCCCTCTTTTTTTTTTAAAGACTTACGTTATTGGGTTTTCATTTTCACATTCATGCATTATGCAGATGTTCATTGGATTTTCCTGCATTCCAGGTCCTGGACTGGGAGCTAGAGATTCGTAAACCAGCAGAACATGAGGGCCCCTTCCTTAATCATGGTAGAGGCAGAGAAGTCCATGAGTAAATGGGAGCATAGTCAGCTGTGAAGACTGTCATGCGGAAGACCTGCTGATGGGATGGAGAGTAGTGCAGGTGATGGACAACTGTGTTTGACAGGGTGGTGAGGGAATGTCTCTTGGAGAAGTGATATGTGAGGTGGGACATAAAGAAAGGAAACACCACACCCTACTTCTTTGTGATCCTGGGAGACTTGGAGAATAAGGACCTTTCTTCCTTGGTGGGCTCTGTCTGAACCACCATCCTCCACGTGGCCCATACCCCTGCCCTTTAAGCCACATCAACAGCCAGGCAGGCCTCCCTTCAGCTAAATGGCCATACTCCCAGTAGAGCTGTTGGGCTAACTGCCTCTCTCCAACAACCTGTAGGCTCCACCTCCATACTGGGAGGTCTGACTCCTCTCCATTTCCCTGGTCTTAAACTTTAGTGGACATCAGATTTCCCAGGGTTTTATCAGAACCATGTTGCTGGCCCCACCTCCAGAGATTCTGATTCCAGGGGGCTTGAGACATTTAATAGCTAGCAAGTTCCCAGGTGATGTTGATGCTGATGATCGAAGACCAGGTATTGAGAGCCACCAGTGGCTTTGCCCTCAGATAAGGAAGTTGATGCCTATCATGCATTTTATCTC
Source organism: Aplodontia rufa (assembly GCA_004027875.1). Taxonomy (NCBI): domain Eukaryota; kingdom Metazoa; phylum Chordata; class Mammalia; order Rodentia; family Aplodontiidae; genus Aplodontia; species Aplodontia rufa. Next base: position 4,429 of record PVKS010014235.1, on the reverse strand, counting down.
CCTATAAAATAAATATGGGAGAATAGACAGTGTTCACTGTGTGACATGTATCCTATGTGCTTTACACATGTTATATCATTAATATTTAGAGTATCCTTTGAGGTAGGTATTAATATTTTTTTCTGTGTTAGCAATGAGGAAATGGAGAGACAGAGATTGAGTGATTTCAAAGTACTTAGTTAGGAAATAGTGGAGCTGGAATTTGAACACAGGGGTAGTTTAGCTGCAGAATTCCTGCTCTCAACCACTAGGCTAAAGCAAGAGTGGTGCTAGTATCTATCTACTAGGGTTTTAATGATTATAAGAGATAAGCAATGGGCTGGCACACCTGGGAATTTTTTAAAGGTCTCTTCCTTATTCTGATGCCATATATAAAAATGCAGACTAATCAATCTCAGTTATTAAACCCTGTGGTACTTTAAACACTTATTAGAATGGGAGTTTTGGCAAGAGAGGCCACTATCAAGTATAGTTTATTTAACAGTTGCTTTATGATAATATGTTGAGTGGCAGGTGCAATAGCACATGCCTATTATCCCAGTGAGTTGGGAGGCTGAGGCAGGAGGAGTGGAGTGCAAGTTCAAGGACAGCTTCAGAACATTAGACACTGCCTCAAAATAAAAAATAGAGTGAAAAGGATTAGAGATATAGCTCAGTAGTAGAGTGCCCCTTGGTTCAATCCCCAGTCCTGAAAATCAAACAAAAATTATGTTGAATGAATGTCTGAATTCTGAATTACAAGAATTAAAGTGAAAGTTTTGTCATTTTCTCTTGTAACATTTAATTAGGCAGCAATATCTTTAAAAATATGCAGAAAGCATGGACTGTAAAAAGGTGGTAAAATGGGCTTCATCTAAATTCTTTTCTTTTTTTTTAATATTTTATTGTTGATTTTTAAATTTTATTCAGAGATTTATTTATTGAACAATCGAACAAGCTTCTAATGAAATAATATATATAAATTCTGAAAATTAGATGTATCCCCAAGAGACCCCCCAATTACCCACCCCTATCCCTCCCCCCTTCCCAATTCATCTCTACAAATGCCTTACTTTGTATGACTTTATACCTTATAAAATTTTTGTTCCTTGAAAGATACCCAAGGAAAAAAGGCTGGTCATACATATGATAAAATATTTATCAAACAAATCTGATAAAAGGTTGTGTTCAGAATATGTAAAGAACTCTTAAAACACATTAAGCAAGACAGTACAATTAAAATAGGGCAAAAGATTTGAAGAGAAATTTCATAACAAAAGATATGTAAATGACCAATACGTACAGGAAAAAATGTTCACCATTACTAGTTGTCAGGAAAGTGCATATTCATGCCGCAATGAAATACATACCTATTTGATGAAAGCTAAAAGACTAACAGTGTCAAGGGTTGGTGAGGATAGCAAGTAGCTGGAACCCTTGGATGTTGCTGGTGGGAATGCAGTTGGAAAATAGTATGGTACTGTCTATAAGATGAACATGAATTTACCGTATAAATCAGGAGTCCAGCTCTTGGTGTTTATTGTACAGTGATAACATGTCCATGCAGACTTTTATGTGAATGTTCATATCTGTGTTATTAATACTAGTTCCAACTGGACACAACCTGATCTTGGTATATCTATGCTATGGAAAAATAATAATAAAAATAGCAACATGCTAATACATGAAAATACCTGTTGAATTTTAAGAAAACTTTAAAAAAATTATGCTGCAGGAAAGAGATCAAGCCCCAAAGACCAAATGTTGTTGTAATGATTTATATGATTCTATAGGGTTCTATAACTGATAAAACTAGTGATATTAAGCAAATCAGTGATTGCCTAGACAGGAAGTTTATTTATAGGGTCAACTACAGAGTTGTCCCAGGAAGCTTTCCAGTGTGATGGTGGTGTTTATAACTGAAAAGTAGTGAAGTAACAAGGTTGTGTGCAAAAATTAAAATAATTCACTTAGAATTTATTATTTTAGTGTAATTAGTTTGTAGAATTACAAATTACACTGTAATAAAGTAAAAACAATTAAAATATAGTCTCTGCCCACTAATCTCATTTGCTTCTGCTAATGAAGCATTCTGTGATGTTTCTCTTATATGATAAAGGATTACTTTTCTAAGCATTTTATACCGTTGCTTTTTTATTAATCATTATGTGTTGCTGGGGATCAAACCTGGGTCCTTGCACATGACACGCAAGTGTTCTACCTCTGAGCCACTTCTCCACCCCTCTTAGAAAGAGGTTACTTTTTTCCTCTTTTTAAATACCCAATTTGTGTACTCTGTTTCCTTTTCCAAGAAATTTTTTTCCCTGCCCATCATCAAACAACTAGACGGATTTGTGGAATACATTTTCTGAAAGCTTCATTATATTAAAGAAAATCATCAAGATTCATTTTTGCTTAAAAGGACCTCTCTCAGGTGGTGGTTCTCAAACCAGCAGGTGAAAGAGACTGTGGCGCCCATCCTGCATGGCTGCTGTGACGGTGAATTGAAACGACCTGTGTGGGATGCAGCAGTGCTGTGCCCAGCACCTGATGCTCAGCTGGCTGGTGGCTTTCCGGTGCTTCTCCAACACTTCTCAAGGTTTCCTCAGAGGTCCAAGGACAAGCAGTGTTTTGAAGTGTTTACTTGAAAAGTTTATTTACCATGGCTATTTTTTTCATTCATATACTATTTTTGTGTCCTCAAAATGAAAGCTTTGTTATACAGATAATCAGATAATTTTTAACACAGCGTTTAGGACTTGTGGAATGTTGTATTATTCCTTTTAGCATTTTGCCTGTTCTAGTTAATGAGATAGTATTTTAACTGCCTTTTTTTCTTTTAAAGAGGGAAAGAAAGTTGGGGGATATGAGAGAGAGAAAAAGAGAGTTAATTTTATTTTTTCATCTGGTTTTTGTTTCTCCTCCACTTAGTTGTGCATGTGGTGCTAGGGAAGAAATCTGGGTCTTCGCACATGCCAGGCAAGTGGTGTACTGCTGAGCCACCTCTCCAACCCAGTGTTTTAACCTTTTAGAAAGTTCTAAGCAAGAATATAAATAAAGAAAAGCTTCCTTTTAGAATTTTATCTAAATTTATGCATAAATTCTAAGTAAAAGCCTAGAATTAAGTTTACGTATATAATTATAGGATCTTATAAAAATTATAAGTTGAAAAATATTTTTGGCTTTTACCTGGATAAGATCATTTAAAAAAATTATTAAGCCCTATAAAGGACGGGTTTTTTTTGTGGCAGCTGCAGATTATTTTATCAGTTTTTCAATATTATGAACTCTGGGCCAGAGTTGAGTATTACATTTTAACCTTCTAATTCCCACTCGTGTTTCTAAGCAATAACTGTTCCAGTCCCTCTGAATGTAAACTCAATCGTCATTTCCTCACTGCGTCTGCCCTACGTTTGCTTATGGTAATGGGAAAGAAAGATACATTAATCAGATACATCCAGATGTGCTTTGAATTTGGACTCTTGTTTTCTAATAATGTGAAGTTACAGAGCACAAACAGCATCTCTAAGTTGACTTGTAAAAGAAACTTATTTCTAAAAAAGATTCTTTTAATTACCAATATATTTTTGTTTCTCCAACATGCAAAATTCTGCTAGATAGTGTGAGGAAAGATTAGCAGTTTATACTTAGCAGGTTCCCATTGTATGTCAGATGGTATGCTTAATGCTGTATGTGGGTGATTTTATTTAATGCTATAATAGCTCCGTGGGAGAGGCTTTGTTTGTTACACACACCCATATACACGTGTGGGTGCCATGCACACTTACACACATTTTAACATTTGAGGAAACTGCTGCTTTAGGAAGATGGAATTGGTAGAGCTGGGATTTACATTCCCACTACAGAGGTATTGTTCTTAACTCTCATGATTAATACTCCTCATCTGTAGAGGGAGCATAACAAAATGGCTTGTAGCAAAGGTTAAATAAAATGATGTTATAAAACCCTGGGCACTATGTAGCGTAAGCACTTAATGGTAGTAATTAGTATGGCTACCCTTAGGGAGGGATTGTAAAGATTAAATAATGCATATAAAGCATTTAGCACAGGGTGGAGAATTTAGCAATGTGGCATGTTAGCACTCAGACTCAGACAGACAACCTTTAAAATTGGACCTTGATAATTTACTTCTTATGTAGAAAAAACAGTGCTTGGGGGAAAGGAGCATGATCAAGATTAGGGGAAATAAGTTCAGTGGTATTAAGATGGGGTTAAGGACCAAGTAGATTAGCTACATTAAAATGCATGGGGGACTGGAGTGGTGGCTCAGCAGTTATAGTGTATGCCTGGCATGCGTGAGTACGCAAGATCGAATCCCAGCACCACGCACACAATGAAGTCTCAGAGCAATGAGGGCCACATGAAAAACTAAATAAAATTGATTCTCTCTCCCTTCCTCCCTCTCTCTTTCTCTCGTAAAAAAAAAAAA
>PVKS010014234.1:0-48829 GCA_004027875.1 Aplodontia rufa | reverse complement strand
TTTTTTTTTTTTTTTAAGAGAAAAGGGCAGTGAGAGAGAGAGAGAGAGAGACAGAGAGAATCAACTTTTATAGAGTTTTTCACATGGCTTTCGTTGCTCTGACACTTGGTTGTGTATGTGGTGCTGGGATTTGAACCCGTGTACTTGCGCATGCCAGGCAAGCGCCGTAACCACTGAACTGCCGCTCCAGCCCCTAGAAGCTGCTATTAAGCACTTTTCCTGACACGGTGCCACCTGCACAAAGAAGGATTACCTTTGCTGAAGGTGCTTCCGCTGAGCTGAGTCTGTCCTGGAACGGTAGGACCCTTAGTGACTCAGAGAGGACATTCCACTGCACTTGAGACAGAATCATAGTGAGGATTAGGGTCAGAATCCCTAAGAAGCAACAACAAAAAAATGTGTTACTGACCTCTGGATAAATTAATTAGAGTCTGTGTAATAACGTGGGACTCTCTTGCCTTCATATTCTGTACATTCCTTTTCCCCTGGGAATTACTAATACACCTGCAAAGACTGTTAGAAAAGAGACCTCATTATGTTCTTGTGGAAAATTATCTACTAAATATTATTTTGGCGATGTTGTATTTTACATATTTTTTAATTCATAGTTTGTTCTCTTAAACTTCTGTCCTCATATTGTATTTTGTTCAGAAACTAAAAGTGCTTGCTGAATAATAGTCTACATGGGCATGTTACCTCTTTTTTAATGTTATCATGTTTTTCTTAACATCTAAAGTGTGAAATTATTTCCTAAAAACCACATATATCAGGCTGGAGTGGTGGCGCTGCGGCTACAGCGCTTGCCTGGCATGCGTGAGAATGTGGGTTTGAACCCCAGCACCACGTACACAGCTAAGTGTTGGAGCAATGAAGACCACATGAAAAACCAAATAAAAATTTATTTTCTCTGACTCTCTCCCACTCTCTCACTATCCCTCTCTTTTAAGAAAAAACAAACACATGTATCTAGCCCCAATGAAAATAAATCACCATTTTAATTTGAAATATAAGTTTTCAACATTGTAATGAGCAGTGTTGATCAAAGTGTATCTTCAAACTTTCCTTCCACTTAATCATGTACATTCATTCCAATTAATGTTTTTGAAGCTCACACTCTTCCAAAATTTCTGATTTTTCACCATCCCTAGAAACTTTGTGTGTGTAGATCTGAAGGCTTCTCAGTAAACTATGAATGTATAAAAATAATGATACTCTTGAGACTTTTTCTGAAGAGAGTGAGTTGTAATGGTAATGCCTGACTCCTGGTGGGCTTCCTCTCTCAGCATATAACTCTTCATCCCACTGTTACGCCATCCACCATGATGTCTGGAGTGGGAGTGGCTTTTGAGAGATGGTGCCATAGCACCATTTTGACATTTGGCCCCTAAAACTGTCAGCTGAATAAACCTCTTTTCTTTACAAGTTATCCAGTCTTGGGTATTTTGTTACAGCAATCTAAAATGAATTACCACAGGAAGTAATGCTTCTAGAAGAGATTTTAAAATTAAACTAACAAAAAGTATAAAGAAAGAGAAAATGCTTGGAAACCTGATAAAAACCATAGCGATCTATTATTAGCAAATCACTACCTATCCCTAGGCTTTAGATGAAAGCTTCTTCTGGAGGTAGTGGTGTGAATGGGCAGGTAAGTGCTGGAGGCGTTAATTATTGGAGTAATAGCAAAATGGCCTTTCTTGGGAAAAAAAGGCATTTGAAACTCACTCGATACCTTCTCAGAATGGGAATGGCAACACCTACGATATTAATCCACATCTAAATTATTGAATGCAATAAGTGGTTTTCCCGAATATCGATTTCTGTTTTCTTTATGCCTCAGGAAACGTTCAGGTCTGAAACCTGTATTTAACACATTTTAAGAAAGGAAGGCATTAGATGGGGAGAGGGTGACTTCCTGGAACAGAAACCTGACAGGATGGGGGTGTTCAGCTGCTGAGAAAGGGATTTAGGATCAGGAAGCCTTGCTCTTGGAGGCAGGGCTGAGGTGGGTGAAGATGAATAGAAAGGACATGACCTCCAGGGCTCTGGGGTCCCTGGACACAGGGTCGCAAGTCTTCCTGGATTTCTGAAATGCCGAGTATCATGTGTTGATGCCCAGGGGGACCATGCTGTTACACAGATATAAAGACACTTCATAATCAGTTGTCTCAACTGCTTCTCTTGCAGAGATCTGCAATCCCGCTTTGATTTTGGTTTTGAGACCCGGTAAGAGTGAAAGCATCATTGTCACTGGCCTTACATGGTGTTCTATAGAAAGCTTTAAGAAATGGCTTTTTTTTTTTTTTTTTTTTTTTTTTTTGGTCTGCACAGCTTCTCTCCCATGTCAGGTGTTAATTTGTATATTGATTATGGAAACTTTTGCAAGAATATCTAGAAAAATCTGTCTCATCCGAATTCTATGGAAAAAGAGGCCTCACCTGCATTGTTACCTGCAGGGAAGTGTGTGTCAATCCCACGTCCTCACTGAGCATCCTGATCCCTGCTCCAGCTGTGGGCTCTGGAGGGATGCAGGAGACCACGGCTTAGGGCCTGGCTCCGGTTCTGAGTGGTCTCACAACCCCACTGGGAAAGACCCAAAGCCCCACTTCCCAAGACAGCAGAGCCAGGACTGGACCCAGGGTCTGGCTTCCACCGCTTCCCTGTGAAACAGTGCTGATCCTTACGATCACTGGGGCTCCTTCTGCTAAACAAAGTTCTAGATTTCATGATGAACAGGATTCTCCAAACTCTAAAATTCTCGTCCTGCGATGTTAAGGCAGCATGTAATTAAATTCTACATAATAATCATTGTGGGGGTTCAAAGGATGGGGAGGATGTAAGGATGTGTGAACCAAGACTGGAATGAAGATGTCAATCAATGTCATTTTTAATTTTTTTCCTATTCCAGGGATGGAACCAGGGCCTCACGCATGCAGGATCCATACTCTCCCACTGAGCTACAACCCCGGACACTGTGTTAGGTTAATTCCTGGCAGCTGGCTGGGAGCAGGGCATCATGCAGCTTGCCCACCAAAAGAACAACCAATCAAGATGCAGACAGACAAGCTCCAATGGCGTCTCACTAACACCTGATGATTGATGAGTCCACCAGCCAATCTCCGAGAGGCCATCCCCATCAACTTCCTTCCTTTCCCCAAACTATAAAAGCAGCTGCCCTGCGGAAGTCAAGGGCCATTTTCCCCTGCAGCCGTTTCCCCTGCCTGTTGGTCATTTCCCTTTCTTGCCCTCACTATGGCCCTGGAGGTGAATTTGGCCCAGGAGTCACCAATTCCAATAAAGGGTTTTGCTCAGCGGTTCTTAGGTCTGGCTGCCTTCTTGAGCACCCACGCCTGGATTTACAGCCGTGGTTTCTGATTTTTACAGTAAGGTGTCACCTTTTACTTTCATTTCACGAAACAACATTTGTGAAGTGGAGCTACTTTAAGAAACCCTCTATGGTTCCCTTAGTAAATACCCACCTCTGCTCTGAGGTTAAGGAAAGGTCTCCCCATGCCCTCTTGGCCCTGAGCATGTGGACACATAATTAAAACACAAAGGCAACGCCTAGGAAGCGTGCTTCCCTTTTCTCCCCAAAGGCCAGATTCCTGACTATGTTGTTTCCACTAACGAGCTCTCTACAGCTCAAGTGATGCCACCAACAGCTAGCTGGGTGGTCGAACTGGCTGTTTGATCCCCCGATGGGAATGGAGTCTAGCGGTCTCTCTCCTTTCCCGGCTTTTCTGGCCCCAAGATGAATGTGATTGCTCACCTGTGCTCAGATCGGCAGCAGGTAGAGGAAGAAGCCCAACGTTACAAGCTTTCCCCCTGCCAACTGCCACTCCAGATACGCGTGTCGCTCAGCAATGAAAGGAACGTTTAGCATTGTGTGAAGCTCTGGATTTATGGAAATTGCTCCCTTTGATAAGCAGCCAGACATGAAGCCAACTTCTGCTTCTCATCACAGGAAAAATACTGAAGGGAAATGGTGTGCACAGAAGATACCCTGCTTCCTGGATTTAGATCTCCTCGCTGCAAGAGCACAGAGTGGCTCCCAGGACTGCAGACAGGAACCACAAAAAGAATTCAACATGATGTGGGTAAAAAGGTAGAGACCGAGTAGTATTCCACTGTATGTATGTACCAAAGTTTTTTAATCCACTCGTCTAGTGAGAGGCATCTGGATTCAAAAACTTTGGTACATATATACAATGGATTGCTACTCGGCCATTAGAGAAGATGATATTATGGTTTTTGCAGCCAAATGGATTGAGATGGAAAGAATTATGCTAAGTGAAGTATCCCAATCTCAGAGACTCAAGGGCTGAATGGTTTCTCTCATCTGTGGAAGCTAGAATACATGGGGAAGCAGAAGGTTAGATGGCTAAGCTAATAATAACCTTAAATTGTATGATTCTTATGGCAACAGGGGGATGATTGCCTAGGATACCTGGAAGCGTAGGGTGGGGGACAGGGTGGAGGGAGGGCTTAGGAAGGATATCTAGGAGACTGGAGATTGGGAATATGGGGGAATCATCTCAGAAGGAGATCTCTGCCCTCCACAAGATATCCATTTAACTCAGGGGGTCTTCTGGGGGAAACAGCAACATGGGGAACCCAAGCGGGGCATCCATGACATGGCATTAGCCTTGGATAACTACGTATATGTACATTTGTTCTTGATTGTTTGACAATGTTTACCCCTCAACTGTAACTCCATATTCATCTAATAAAAAAAAGGTAGAGACCCCCCGATATAAAACAAGAATATCTAGTTAAGATTGACCAAACTAAAATGGCTGGGGATAGAATCTTTAAGTTGGGCTGCCTGTGGTAAACGGACAGAAATACCCAAGACAAAACAGTGTGGTCCTGCGTTAAGGTCATTGTGACCATTTCTGTGAAGCAGCCCCTTCCTCCCGAGGCCCCACAGCTGCTGGTTTCAGATGTGGATACTTTAGCTCCCCATCTAGCCCGCCCTGCTAATCCTCCAGGTGCAGCCTGAAATAGCTAAACTGAAGCTTGCTGTTTGCACCTCTTGGAAGAAGACCCCTCTTGTAAGCCTGCCAAAATGTTTGTGATCTCCACCTTTAAAAACAGCCAGCTTGACTTACTCGCTGCTGCTGCCCTCCCAACTTTACTTTGGGGCAGTAGCCCTGGTGCACCAGCTTGTTTCTTCTCTGTCCCCAAAATAAACGTTTTTTCCTTTTCTACTCTGGTCTTTGGTGGTCTCACTATGCATCAGTAACCAGTCCCCAAAACAGTCCTTTGTAATTCCATTAAGTGAAAGGCTCCATGTGGTGACCCTAGCATGGCAAGCATAGTAAGAAAACCTGAACGTCACATGGAGGGAGGGATGGAGATCCAGTAGAAGGATGGAAGCTGCCATCTCTCTCAGTTGGTTCCCTTGGGATTTGTGGCAGGGGCTTAAAATTGTTGTCACTAATCACACCTTCCTACGTTCTGATGAGAGTCCTTGATTCTTCCCATCCGAATTGGGAATCCTGACGCTTGACTCACCTTAAGCCTTACTTCTGTCTCCATCAGGAACAAATATCCAAGGGGTGTGGAAGAAGCGTGCTCCAGACTGGAATCTCCTCTGAAGCGGTTCAGCAGCAGAAAGAGCTCTGGGCCCAAATCAGAGGAAGAGTCATGGTTGTGCCACTAGTAGGGCAGAGAAACTTAAGCAGGTGGCTTTACATTCCCAGGTCCCAGGGACCTCAGCTGTGACATGGAAAGGGACCTCAGCTGTGACATGGAAACAGGCAATTCTTGCAGGAATTTCCTCTTGTCAGGAACATGTCCCGGTAGGCTGGCTCCAGTTAATGAGCCAACATGAACACATTATCCACTAAAGTCCGTTGTCTGCTTTGGGGTTCACTCTTCGGGTTGCACTTTCCATGAGTTACGAGAAATGCGTACTGACAGTATCCATCATTATAACATACGGGATCCTTACGTCAGCCTCTGTGCTGCCCCATCCATCTGGCCCTGCCTCCAGAGGCTCTGGGAAACACTGATGATCGCGCGTCTCTGTAGTTTTGTCTTTTCCAGAATGCACACACTTGGAGACATATGGCATGTAGCTTCTTAAGCTTCTTTTACTTAATACGTGCCTCTTTCGTCAAGGTTGCTCCGTGCCTCGCTAGCTCGTGTCTGTCTACTAACGGGTAATAACCCATTGTTTGGATGTACTACATTTTTTTTCATTATTCCATTCATCTATTGAGGGACATCTAGGTTGCTTCCAAATGCTAGCAACTGAGGAAAGCTTCTATCAACATCTGCATGCAGGTTTTAGTGTGGACATGTTTTCAGCTCCTTTGGTAAATATCGAGGAGGGCAATTGCTGGATCTATGGTTAGAGTACATTCGACTTTGCAAGAAGCTGTCCACCTGTCTTGAGTGACTGTACCATTCTGCGTTCCGCATGGGTAACAAATGAGAGTCACATTGACCCCCAGTCACCAGCACCTGATGTCTATTTTCTGGCTATTCTGGTAGGTAGGTAGTGCTATCTCATTTTAATTTTCATTTCTCCAATGATGTGTGATGCGGTGAATCTTTTCATATGTTTATTTGCCATTCTGTGTATTTTATTCTGGTGAGGTGTCTGTTTAGATCTTTTGCCCATTTTAAAATGAGTTGTTTCCTTTCACCTTGCTGAATTGTAAATGATTTTTGTTTAATTTACATGCAAGTCTTTTTTTTCTGGTATGTGTTTTACAAACTTTTTCTCCAGATCCTTCACTTCTCTTTTTATTTCCTTCCATCTTTCCTTCCTTCCTTCTATTTTCTTTCCTCCTGTGACAATCCTAATGGCGTGCCATTTCTGATATTTTCTTCATACAAGTGAATAGTGGCTGATCTTCATGAGAGATCGTGATGCCCTCAACTCAGTGTTCCTTTCCTTTCTCATTTTTATTTTTTTAAGTTTGGCACAGGGTCTCATAAGTTGCTGAGCCTGGCCCCAAACTTGGGATCCTCCTACCTCAGCCTCCCAAGTGGATGGAATTACAGGCAGGTGCTACCATGCACAGCAGGGCTCCTTTGCTATAATAGAACCCATTGCACTTACACGTACATGAGTGCATCCATGTCACCCATGAGAAACGGGGACAAAGATGAGTGACCTGCTGATGCCTGTGCTGATTACTACTTCTTTTTTAAAATTTTTTTATTCGTTCAACATAGTCTTACATTTTGGAGGGAATTGTTACATATTCATGCACAGATGGAGATTGACAAAGTAAGTTAAGGCTGATCCTAGTCCAGGATCTCCACCCTTCAATCACTCCCTGATCCCAGGTCTCCTCTGCTTTACCCCCATGTTATAGATAGGAATAAGCATATACATGTGTATTAATTTTTGAATTTTCTGTTCCTCTCTGTCTGCCTGTGTATAGTTGGGCTTTTCATGGGGGTCGAGGGTTCCCAGCTGCATTGATAATCCCCTAAGCCCTCCCTCTCCTCCCTGCTCCCCTCCCTTCTCCCCCAGCTTCATAGTTATGGTTCCCCCTGCTTATGTGAAAATTCACCTATGTTGAGTTTATTTTTGAGCTTAGCTAATTTTCAATCTGTCTTAGATTTTACTCTAGCTTATACACATGATAGAAAATATTTGGCCGTTAAGTCTCTGAGTTTAGTATATTTCACTCAGCATAATTTTTTCTATCTCCATCCATGTGGCTGCAAATGTCATGATATCATTGTCTCTGATAGCAGAGTAGAATTCCATTGTATACATATACCGCAGTTTTTAAAATCCATTCATCCAATGAGGGGCATCTGGGTTGGTTCCACAGTCTAGCAAAAGTAAATTGAGCTGCTATAAACATTGATGTAGCTGTGTCTCTGAAGTATGCTGATTCTAGCTCTTTTAGGAAAACATCTAGGAGTGGGATAGCTGGGTCATAAGGTGGTTCCAACCCTTGTGTTTCGAGGAGTCTCCACACTGATTTCCAGAGTGACTGTACCAGTTTGCAGTGGTGGGATAGTGTTCCTTTCTTCCTAGAACCCCTCTGGTGTCTGTTATTGTTCATATTCTTTTTTTTTCTTTTTTGCCACTCTGACAGGAGTGAGGTGGAATCTCAGTGAAGTTTTCATTTGCATTTCTTTTATTGCTAGTGATGTAGAACTTTTTCCCATATACTTCTGGGCTTTTTAGACTTCCTCTGTTGAGAAGTTTTTATTTAGCTCCCTAGCCCATTTATTGATTGGATTATTTGCACTTTTGGTGTTCAGTTTTTTGAGTTCTTTGTATATTCTGGATATTAGCCCTCTGTCGGAGGTGTAGCAGGCAAAGATTTTCTCCCATTCTGTAGTTCTCTTTTGACACTCTTGACTAATTCTTTATCTACGCAGAAGCTTTTCAGTTTAATGGCATCCCACTCATTGATTCTTGGTTTTAATTCTTGTGCTATGGGAGTATTGTTGAAGAAGGCTGTGCCCACACCAATGTCATGGAGTGTTGATTCTATTTTTTTCTTCTATAAATTGTATAGTTGCTGGTTTAATTTCTATTAGATCCTTATCTCTCACCCTGCATGAGAATCAAATCAAAATGAATCAAATAATTAGAAATTAAACCAGCAACTATGCAATTGCTCATTACTTCTTGAGTAGTGAAGTCTTTGTCTCTGACTGAGGATCTCATTTCCTCTGCCAGCATCCCTGAAATGGTGGCAGATCAACTTGTGTGACATCACTCTTTTTTTTTCTTTTTAAAGAGAGAGAGGGACAGTGAGAGTGAGAAAGAGAGAATCAATTTTATTTAGTTTTTCAAGTGGCCTTTGTTGCTCTGACACTCTGTTGTGTACCTGGTGCTGGGGTTTGAACCCATGTCCTTATGCATGCCAGGCAAGGGCCTTATCTGCTGAGTCACTGCTTCAGTCCCCTCATTATTCCTAATAGGAAGATAGACTGTTAAATTGGATAAACACTTTTGAAAATATATACTGAGAAACTATGCTTAAAGAGAACTATTCTTTTTGATTTATATTTTTATTAGTGCATTATAATTGTACATAATAATGGGATTCGTTGTCACGTAAGCTTATGTACACAATACAGCAATACAATTTTGTCATTCTACCTTGTCCCTGCATCCCTCTACCTCCCTCTTTACATCCCCTGATCCCTTGCCTCTCTTCTGGGTCCTATATTTTCCGCAAAAAACCCAAGTACAGCATTATAATTCTTACACCTATGAAGAACATCTTTTATATACAGGACTATTGTACATATAGTGACATTCTTATAACTGCTTGGAATGTACCTTGCTTTATCTTAGTTCCAACTTTTCCTCTTCTCCTCCTTTCCTATCATCCCTTATTATTCTTCAATATATTTGACAATAGGATTAAACATTTACATTTTTGTAAAGGCATGCAGCATAGCTTGTTCAAATATCTTATACAGTATCTTGCAAACATATCTCATAAATATTAACATTGTGCTTTTGTGTTCTATGGTTCTAATCCATGAGTTTATCTACCTTTCGCCCAAGCTGGGGTTTAGCTCCAGCCTCCACAAATGAGGGAAACAATTCGGCCCTTGACTCTCTGGGTTTGGCTAACTTCATTCAGCATGATTTCTTCCACTGCCATCCACTTACCTTCAATAGATGCAATATCATTGTTTCTAATAGCTTTTGGTATATAAATGCCAGAGCTTTTGGATAAACACTTTTGAAAATATATATGAGAAACTATGCCTAAAGGGAATTATTTTTAAAAAACAACAACACTCCCACCTGGTAGAGCTAAAAGGAACTGGGCTAAATGTTTCCTCTGAAGAGCAGCAGCTTGTCTCTGAGGCCCTCGTCTAGAAAAACATCTCTTTTCACAAGAATTTAACATATCCATTTTCTCAGATCTGGAAGAATTACCAGTCTGAAGGTTTTAAACCCTTTAGTTTTCATTTTCCAGCTACTGAAAATCTAAAAGAATCTGTATTTCTGGGGAACAGCTAACTATATTAGAATTATATCGTGCTATTAGGAAAATTAGATGGGATAAACCTGCTGTTTAAGCGCCGTCACCAAAACCCATGTGACAGCAATCAGAATCTTCAGAGTCCAGGTTTGAATCAGGCCGTCTCCTTCCTGGTGAAGAGGCAGCCTGTGTTCAGATGTGAATCCAAACTGAACGCTCTTGCCCACAAAGTAGACTTCAGGCGCGTGCACCCAGCACCCATAGGTGCTGCACACGACCCCTTTAACGTATTTAAAAATAACAAGAAAATAAGATCGACCCTGCACATACACTGTACCTAAAGGCACTCTTATAATGCCCAGTGTGCGCGTGACAGAACTGAGGCTCAGCTCATCAGCCTGTTCAACGTCAATAGCAAAGCACTACGGTTCAGAACCTGATTCTCCATGGCACAACTTCCTGTTACACGGATCCTCATAGAGGATCCCACGTGCCCCCCTCCCCATGAATGAAGCACTCCTGAGCACACTGTGAAACAGAATCTCACAAGTCCCCCCCACACCCGCACCTGCAAGCTACTTCACTTAAGAGGAAATTGGAAATGGTTGCTGGGGCTGACAGCGGAATTATTGGAAGAATTAGAGTGGAAAAATAAAGTACACTCAATTTGACATTTCGGAACATTTTGGCTTCTGTCAAAGATACTTTAAATTGCAAATGAATTTTAGCAGTTAGTGCAAAGGTATATCAATGGAGAGCAGGGGATGAGTATTTGGGTAAATCTTGAATTTTCTTCCCAAGGGGGAATCTGTGTTGGGGAAGCAGATTTTGCAAAAGCATTCCTCCAGTTTTGTGCTGTTCATCCAAAAGAGTTGTTCTTTTCCCAAGGGTTTCAGTTACATTGCTGGGAAAAAAAAATCTCTTTTAAATAATCTTCATGAAGTTATATTTTCCCAGTATATTATAAAATGTGATCTTGGAAAAGAGTATATGATATTTAGCAAAAAAAAATTTTTTTTAACTCGGATATGCCATAGGTTAAAATATTGAGCATGGCAAAAAGAGAAATGGTCAACTTTAGAATGTATACATCAGATTTATTTATTTATTTCCTTATTTGGTACTGGAGATTGAACCCAGGGGCACTTCATCATTGAGTTACATCCCCAGTCCTTTTTATTTTTATTTTTAATTTTGAGACAGGGTCTCACTAAATATCCAAGCTATCCTCAAACTTGTAATCCTCCTACTTCAGCCTCCTGAGTCTCTGGGATTACAGGCATGTGCCACTGTGCCCAGGGGACTTGAAAGGTTATTTTTGTGAGGATGAGAGATACTCTTACTAGTGTCTAGCATCAGGCTTATATTTTAAAGCAGATCATTACTGTCCTTATTTGTCATTGAGATTTAGATAATGATGATAAATTGTCTAAGTATCCCAGAAGTGATACTTATCAAAAGCATTGAGTTTAAGATGTGTTCCTATACAAGCTATCCAAGAATATGACAGACCCTAACCTCAAGGTGATGTGGGGTTTTTGAGATGAGGCCGGATTCTCTGCTCCCTCTGGCAAATGGGGTCTGGGTCGACTACAGATTCCAGCAGCCAAAATAGCCCGCTTCTAGTGTTTGCAGCCATTCCCTGCTAAAACTGGGAATTTGGGCTGGCTGCAGGTTTCTGAGGCCGAAATAGTGTTAGCAGCTCTCCAGCTAAAAACTGAGTGTTGCAGCTCTTGGTGTGGTGGAAATTCATCCCGGGAATTCGGCGTCAATCTTCTGGGTTCTTGTCTCACGAATTTGAAGAATAAAATCCACGGACAACTGCGGAAGGAGGAGTAAAAGGAGCAGGATTTATTTAAGAAAGGAGAGCAGAGACTCCGCAAGGCAGAGGGGCCCCTGGAAGCAGGACACCGTCTAATGGAGGTCAGGCCAGGGGTTTTATTGATTTGGGGTGTGAGCATCATTAACATTCATGCAAAGCAGACATTGAGAAATGCATCCACATCATTGGTTGAAACCTATGCACAGCAGGCATTGAAACTAAGCACCAAAGTCATTGGTTAAATCTATGCAAGACAGGTAGCAATTCTTTCCAAGTTCCCATCTGTGTCCACCCCACCTGAGGGACAAAGGAGTTGCTCCCACCTGTGAGCCTCATGGTCATTTGCATATGAAGGCCCTGAGCAGGCCCTGTCAATCACTCTCTACCAGCTAGCCCCTTGATGGGGCCCTTTGTCCTGACTACAAAGCCATTTTGCTCTCTCTCCTAATACTGACTCAAAGGTACATATTGAACATAAAACACATAAGAAGTTGCAAACATTGAATATGTGACAAAGGTTTGAAGTGTGCCTTGCACATAGTTCCAAGGAGGGATGGACTTTTGCTAGAGAGGTTTGCATTCATTTGGGCAGCTCAATGAGACACAAATACTGTACTAAAATACCTTGAAAAAGTTTATCTAATGCCAAAGCCAGCCTTATAAATTAAAATAGAAAAATAGACATATTTCTATCTTGCCGTATTGTTTCTTGACTTTAGAACTTGATAATTAGATATCATATTTAAACATAGGCTGGCCTATGTGGTTGAAAGCTGTTCTATCCAAACACAGGTATACAACTTAAATAAGGCTAATTTGTAAGTACGTGCAGTCTCTACGAAGTTAACTAACTCATCTGTGAAGGTATCTAGATGATACGGTTAGCTTTACCAAAAAAAAAAAAAGCTGAATTTTGCTATGCATGGTTACTGATAGACAGGAAATGCTAACAAATGTGTTTAAAATGCCCCTTTTGATTGTAACGACAGAAAAACAATGACAGATGATGGCTATTGTCTCCATGGGTGTAACCGTTGAATCTAGCATGGAAAATTTCACCCAAGGAATAGATGTGCTTTCAGTTCCGTGCAGCCTCACGTCTGGGGTTGGTCCAACGTGGGTGCTATTGTCTGCACTGGAGTGAATGATTCCTGTGGAGGCCGAGGGAGCTTGCTTTTTGAAAGGTGACACACGGAAAATTTTGCAGGTGTGCCAAGTGCGTCACTGTCAGATCTTAATTTCTTGGTTAAGTGGGCGAATGGAAAGAAACCAGGCGCTTCAAATAGTCCATTCTACAGTTATTATTATTTTTGCACTGGGAGTTGAACCTAGCAGCATTTTACCACTCAGCCACACCCCTAGCCCGTTTTATTTATTTATTTATTTATTTATTTTGACACAGGATCTCACTAAGTTGCTGAGGCTAGCCTTGAACTTGTGATCCTCCTGCTTCAGCCTCCCAAGCTGCCGGGTCCCAGTCTCTGACTGTTCCACGGATTGTGGAACAATGACCCAGTGTCCAAACTAATGAAGGGAAGTTTTCCATGGAGGCTTAAAGGGGTTGCCATGTGTGAGAGAGGCAGCCTGAATCCGGAGGAAAGGAGACTTTCAGACAGGCAGGCTCTGGGGCAAGGGACTGAGCCCGCAGGAATTGATATATAAAGAGGATTAAATAAGGAAATTTAACTAATATGCTTTTCTCTCTTATTTTTCTTCTATAAACTCCTCCTTTTGTCCCAAAGCCTTCACTGGCAAAGTAGAAAAGAAAAGTAGAGAGTTAATGTTCAGCTTTTGACTTCCACAATAGGATTTTTGAGTACTTGACAATATAATAGAATTGAAAGATGTGCTTTGTTGAGAGAGAAGAATGCACCAAACTCCCTGTATTTCCTTTCTTATTAAAAGTCACATCAGACTGACTCAGAGCAGAGTCTTGCTGTAAACCAAGATGTATGAGATGATGACACGTCCCCCCTTCAGAGGGAGGACAGGACAGGATTAGGGGAGATTTGGCTGGGCTGAGTCCCTGCCTGCACCCAGAGAAAGACCCAGCACCCTCCACACAGCAGGTTATGAGCCTGGACGGCACACATAGGCTCTAGGAGACAAGACCTTAACCTATAATTTCCTAAAAGTGAGCACTCTCTTCTCCCCCTCCTCTATCATCACTCTCCATATCTAACATACTCCAAAGAAGTCCCACCTCACTTCCCAAATGGAACTTCCAGGTTATATATTATTTTGCAAGCCAGACAGGCAACACCTACATTTTTCTGAAGTTCAGGGATAATGGACCATCATAATGACAACATCAGCTCATATCTTGTGCTCGTATTGTCCTCGACTCCCATTCATTAAGCATGAAGATCTTCCTGCCTCTTATTACCTCCTTCCTTGTCAGTTTCTGTCAAAACAAAATTTCAAGACTCACAGACACTGAAAAATCACTGTTTTCAACCACTGATTTCTAACGCTGATGAGGGAAGGCTTCATTTTCCCCATGAAACTTAAACCATGAAGGCAGAAACTCTCCGAGAGCAGCAGGGGGTTTAACTTCCCTTGTGAGTGACATAGGACCTTTGGAGCCGTATGAGACTCTAGGGAGAATTTAGGGTAACTTTACAGATGAGCGAAGATTTAGGGGGGTCAGATGACTTGCAGAAGATCCTCCAGGGAGCAGCGGAACACGCACTTTTAGACAGTCCTAAAAGTGAGAGCCGAGTCTCATTTACTGCCCAAGTTGCTGGAATTACAGGAATCCATCACTGTACCCGGCCAGAAAGAGAAGGATTTTGACTATGAGCATAAAATATAAACTTAGTAAAGGAGCCCTGTATGGTATGGGTATGGTTTGAGTGTCCCTAAGACTGCTTCATGTGTTGAGATTTAATCCCCACCGTGATGTATTGAGAGGGTGGAAACTTAATCTAACTATGGTGCTCAGAGATGGGGCCTTTGGGAAGAGATCAGAATTAAATAAAATCATTAGGGTGGAGTCCCCAAGATTGATTTCTGTGCCAGAGATGCATACATGGACATGCTTCCCAAGTGATTTTCTGTGCTGCCTGGGAACTCTTCCAGCAAGAAGTCTGAGCCCTCTTGATCTTGTACCTCCAGAACCTGCATCAAAAGAAACCTCTTTTCTTTATAAAATAGTCTACCCAAGACTAATTCATTGACATTCTGAAAAAGGCAAAAGTCTGGAGACTGTAAATACATCAGTGATTGCTAGTTGTTCAGGAGGAGGGAAGATGGATAGAGAGTCTTTAAGGCACTGCAACTATTCTGTATAATTCTGTATAATATGATAGTGATGAATACACACCATTACACATCTGTCCAAACCCGTAGAATGTACAACACGAAGGGTAAAGCGAAATGTAAACTCTGACCTTTGGCTGATAGTGGTGTGTCAATATAAATCAACTGTGGCTGACACTACTTTGATGGAGGATGTTGGGTATGGAGGAGGCCGTGCCTAGGCAGGGGTATCGGCTGAATGAGAATTCTCTGTACTTCCACTCAATTCTGTTGTGAACATAAAACTATTCTAAAAAGTAAAGACTATCTTTTTTTTTTTTTTAAATAAGTTTAAACCTAATATTGGGACTTGGTCATTATTAAAAAAAAGAGAGTACTTCTGACAGAGTTCCTGTGTTTTATTGTGTTTAGTAAAATTAAAAGCCAATGATGAAGAACGTTAATGTCTGCCACAGGCAGGATATTTTGGAATGAACACTTTTATAGCTTTTTTACTTTAAATAGTAAAAGAATCTGGGCTGGTGTGGTGGCTCAGTGGTTACCGTGCTTGCCTGGCATGTATGAGGATGTGGGTTCGAACCCCAGCACCACATATACAAAGAAGTGTCAGAGCAACAAAAGCTACATGAAAAACTAAATAACATTGATTCTCTTTCGCTCTCTCTCTCTCTCTCACTGTCCCTCTCTCTCAAAAAAAAAAAAAAGTAAAGGAAACTTCATGGCTAATGGAAACTCTATGAGTTATAACAGCTTCTCTAGATGTTTACCACAAGCACATAAGTGAGTGCAAAGGCTGATGATTAACCACAATAGTGAATATTCCAACACAATTATATTGAATATTTCAATGAAATATGCATTAAAAAAGTCATGAACCATTAACAGGAGACAATTTCACTTTTTTTTTTTTTCAGGGCTGAGAATCGAACTCGGGGCCATGCGCGTGCTAGACAAGCGCTCTGCCACTGAGCTAAATCCCCAACCCTACAATTTCACTTTTAAAAATACAAGTTAATTAAGCATGCTCCACATGTTTCTTAAGAGACTGATAAAACCTCACACCAAAGGCCTTGCAAGGGGGAGGTATAGCCATTTTTTGGTGTAAAATCTCTTTATCTCAGACCCTACTATGCAACACAAGATGTTTAACTTAGGAAAAAAACCCACAAACCACACAAAAATGCAAGTAACAACACAATTTCAAGTGACCAAGCAATCACAAAAACCAGAGTCGGCTCTGACACAGATGTTAGCATTTCCGGAGAGGGAATTTTAAATAACTGTGATTAATATGACTAAGGCTCCAAAAGTGAGCCTCATGCAGAAAGTAGTGAGTAGTTCCAGCAGAGATCAGAACAGTATAACATGAATCAGATGGAGACGCTAGATACAAACACCTGAATAAGAGGGGGAGAGAATGTCTTTGACAGGCTCATCAAAAACATTTCTATAGCCCAGGAGAGAATTCCATACTTAAGGAAAGATCAATAGAAATCACCCAGGTGGAAATGCAGACAGGAAGAAGAAACAAAGAAAAGAAAAAGAATGTTAAAAAGTATAATGCAGGGATATCTACCCCATACCTATCAAGCAATCTAATCTAGTTGTAATTGGAGTCTGAGTGGACAGGAGCTGTAAGCCCCAGATGCGGATGAGCGTGGATCTGATCACCGAGCTATTGATGACTTCAGTATCAGGAGACCCAGAGACTGGATTCACTTAATGAAGTGGGCGGAGCCTCTCGGGTGATCATGAACTTTCCTATTGAGAAGTTTGGGCCTGAAGACGAAATGGCAATGACTGAGAAAGGGAGGGGTGGACTGAATTATAATTAATAGTGGTTTCTTCCCCTTATGATGGAACATTTCTGAACAGGTTTATAAATTGAAGAGATTAAAAATATATGAAAGGGGAGAGACAGATGATACCAAGTGAATGGAGTCCGGGACATGACTGAAGAAACAATATGGGGTTGAGCTGGCTTTGAGCAGAAGGGTCCCCCCTTCTCCAAGAGAGCTGAGATTGGGAGGTGGGAGCATGAGCCCCACTGCATGCAAACGTGAATGTCCTGGTTGGTTGCTTGCTTGCTTGAATGCTGGCAATGGCAAGTTGGACAATCTAGCTAAAATACAAATTTTCTTGTGGAATGAGAGGGAAGATCTAGATGAGATCAGAAGTGTGCAATTCATAAGGAGGGTGATGAAGATTTGGTAGCACCAAGAAAGAAACTGGAGGGGATGCCATAGGGCTAAAAAGTTGCACCTATGGTCCATCCAAGACAAAGAACTGTAAGTCATAACAGCACCAATCTGGATCTGTGGGTGAATTCTGGAAACACACTGTCACCTAGAGTTAAGAATGCAAAAGGTTCTGGTTGGTTTGCTGCCATTTGAATGTTATGTGGAGCAGAAGGACAATGAATGGAGAGTATTGGTGAAATAAGGTTGGAACTGATCCTTAGAGAATAAATTGAAGCTTTGAAGGAGTGGAGGGACTAGAGGAACAGACAAGATGAAGGGTGAATGTAAATGGAGAGTTTAAATTGAAAGGAAATCAGTTCCAAGGAATGGTACAGCCTAGGCTTCCATGAGTGAAGAGAGAAGTGAGGAGAACTGAGTAGAATGCATCCCAAGTAAGAATTCCGTCAGGATAAGCTGAATGTACTCCTTCGAAAGCCATATTGCCGTTTTGGAATTGTGAAATCTTGGATTGCGCAGGTTCCAGTTTTCCTGTTTCTAATCACTTGACTTTAAGTTCTGTGGCTTTTGAGCCCAATTGTTCTGAACTCTGGAATGTAGGTAATAATTCATCACTTTCCTATTTTATTCTTAACAAATAAATTACATATTAAGCATACAGAAAAAAATGTATTTCTTTTTTTATTCGTTAAAGATGGGCTTACAATTAGGTGGGAATCAGTATCAAACAATCAAGAACAAATGTATAATGACAGAGCAAGCCAAGGCTGAGGCCATTCCATGGTTTCCCCATGGTTCCATGATTCTCCCTATTGAACCCCAGTGTTAACTGGACTTCTCATGGATGTCAAAGGTTCCCCACTGAGTTGATGTTCATTCTTCAAGAGCTGAAGTTCTATTTTCAATGGAGTATACTCTGGTGTTGGTATCTTCCAGTGAAGATTTCATTTGGTTAACCGTGGCTTTCAATCCTGATAGCTCTGCTACACCTCTTTTCAGAGTGTCTAATTCTTTGTATAGCTGATCTTTCATCTCATGGAATTGCTCCCTTATTTCCCTGTAAAAGTTGTCTCTCATCTCTTGAAATTGTTCTCTGATCTCTTTCCTTATTTCTTCTCTCAACTCTTTGAATTACTAATCATAATGCTGATACAATATCTTTGGTTTTCATCTAGGGCCCAGCTATGGGGTTCTTGGGTGGTGAGCTGTGCAGTTGAAGAGGGGAGTTATTTCCCCCTTTCCTCGTTTTCAGAATCAGGGAGTGTGTCTTGAAGTTCAACCTGTTACTCTTGGTGGAGTAATTGGAGCTTCTTATGGCTTTGCTTTGTTGTGATGGGGAGCTATTTGGTCAAGACAGACCTAAAGATGCCAAACTGTTTTACGAGAACTTGAGAGCCTATAGGTGCAGATACTAGTCCATTTCAACTAAAACAGATGTGCTGATGACTAGCACCAATAGTAGCAGCTTTCTTTGAGAGGGCTCTCACAATATGTTATGATAGCAAGCAAGTACCCTTTTTGAAGAGTGTCTGTTTCTTCAGATAACAGGGTCTCATGGGAATCAGCGTGCACTCCTGCAGCATGAAGTGATTCTCAGGAGCGTCTCGGAGTCACTGTTGGTGGGGTGGTCACCATCTTGGGGTCTCCCCACTGAGTTGATTCCCCCATACTCCTTCCCTCCGGTCTCCTTGATATCCTTCCTATTCTCCCTCTCCCTGTCCTCCTTCCTACTTTCCCCAGCATCCTGGGCAAGGTTCCCCCTGTTCATGTAAAAAGTCATTCATGTTGAGGTTATTATTAGTTTGGCCATCTATCTTACTATTTCTGGTTGTATTCTAGCTTCCACAAATGAGAGAAAACATTCAGCCCTTGAATCTCTGAGTTTGGGATATTTCACTTAGCATAATTTTTTCCATCTCCATTCATTTGGCTGCGAATGCCATAATATCATTTTCTCTAATAGCCAAGTAGAATTCCATTGTATATATGTACCAAAATTTTAGAATCCACTCGTCGAGTGAGGGGCATCTGGGTTGGTTCCATAATTTAGCTATAGTAAATTGAGCTGCTATAAATATTGATGAAGCTGTATCTCTACAATATGCTGATTCCAGCTCTTTTGGAAAAATATCCAGGAGTGGGATAGCTGGGTCAAAAGGCGGTTCCATCCCTAATTTGAAAAAATGTATTTCAATAGTCATTAGAACTGCTTTGAGGACCTTCAAAATATGAGTCACAATTCTCACAGACATTGTGAGTCTTGGATGACAAGGATAACACATTTGAAATACAGCAAGGGATGACATGAATATATGTAATTGCTAAATTATGAATTCAGGCTATGAAGGTCAAAGGGATTCATGAGACTAAGGAACTCAAATGGGGCAGTGTAATCAGGCATCTCCTCTTACTGACTTTTTTTTTCCAAGAAAGAGGGACAGAGAGAGAGAGAAAGAGAAGCAATTTTTATTTAGTTTTTCATGTGACTTTCATTGCTCCCACACTTTGTTGTGTACATGGTGCTGGGGTTCGAACCCACATACTCACACATGCCAGGCAAGTGCCAAAAACACAGAGCCACCATTCAAGCCCCTTACTGACTTTTTCTTTTAAAGAGAGAGGGAGAGAGAGAGAGAGAGAGAGAGAGAGAGAAACAATTTTTTTTAATTTAGTTTTTCATGTGGCTTTCATTGCTCCAAGACTTTGTTGTGTATGTGGTGCTGGGGTTTGAACTCACATACTTTTGCATGCTGGGTAAGCGCTGTAACCGCCAAGCTACCACTCCAGCCCCCTCTTACTGATTTTTAATAGAGTAAGAATGGACATCTGTCCTTGTCTATTTTGTGCTTATATAACAGAAATCTAAAGACTGGGTAATTTATAATAAACAGAAATTCATTGCTGTGCAGTTCTGGAAGCCTAGAAGTCAGAGGTGGAGGGGACAACATCTTGTTAGGATCTTCTTGCTGCATCATAACAGGATAGAGAGGCAAGAGAGGCAACGAAGGGCCAAACTCACCTTCCTATGACAGGGGAGTGCAGCCCTCATGGCCTGATCTCCTCTTAAAGTTTCCACCTCTCAAAACTGTTGTGATGGCAGTTGAATTTCACCATGTGATGAGTGGGGGCTTGGGAAGGTGGGAAATGCAGCCTTCCTTTCCAATTTTGCATTCCAGAGAAAAGAGATTACTTTGGCATTCAGGCAACACTGGTGCTCTATTTTCCTCTCTCCTTTTTTTATTTTTTTTAATTCAGAAATTTATTTGTTGAACAATCAATCTTCTGAAATAATATAATATATATATAGATTCTGAAGTTTATATTTACCCCCAAGAGCACCCCCCACAATTACCCATCCTTATCCCTCCCCTCCCCTTCCCAAAACATCTCTACGAATGCCTTAGGTTGAGTGTCACTACACCTTTTCAGGGTTTAATACATAAGAGTTGACTATCTTTCTCAATGGCCAGGGTCTAGCTCCAGCCACCACAGATGAGTGAGGACATTTGACCCTTGGTTCTCTGGGTTAGGCTGATTTTGCTCAGCATGATTTCTTCCATAGCCATCCATTTACCTTCAAAGGCTGCAATATCATTGTTTTTAGTTGCTGAGTTAAACTCCATGGTATATATGCACCACAGTTTTTGGATCCATTCATCCAGTGAGGGGCATCTGGGTTGGTTCCATAATTCAGCTATTGTAAATTGAGCTGCTATGAACACAGATATTGCTGTGTCGCTGTAATGTGCTGATTCTAAATCCCCTGGGAGAATACCCAGGAGAGGGATAGCAGGATCATATGGTGGGCAAAGTTCTTCTCCTTTTTTCTTATTCCTCTGTGTTTTAATCAGCTTTGGTGTCACTATGACCAAAATGCCCAATAAGAACAACTCATAAGAAGGAAAGTTTATCTGGGGCTCACAGTTTCAGAAGTCTCAGTTCATAGATGGCCCACTCCATTGCTCTGGGCCTTAGGTGACGCAGCACATCTTGGGGAAAGGACCCAGCAGAGGAAGCTGCTCCCTTCATAGAGCCATTGGGCAGAGAGCTGCAGGGAAGATGGCTGCAGTGACCCACTTCCTGCAGCCATGCCCCACCTGCCTACAGCTACCACACAGTGGGTCCAAACTAGGAAGGACTGATTAGGTCACAGCTCTCACAACCCAATCTTTTCACCTCTGAACATCCCTGCATTAACAGGAGCCCTGGGGGGACAGCTCACATCCAAACTCATTGTAACCAACATGCTTGCCTACTTTCTGTTAATTTTTACACAAGCTTTAATCTTAGGCTGTGTTTTCCACTCCTGGTATCTTATTTTCCTAGTTGTATGATTTTTCTTTGCTTTTTGATTCATTTTACTCAATTAGTATTGTAACTCTGATTCTGAATATCTAGTGTGGTGTCATAATATGCTTTATAAACCCAAAATCAAGCAATGAGTTTTTAAATGTAATCTTTCATGTTTAATTGATAAATAACAATTGTACATAGTTATGAAGCACAGTGTGATGATGTGTGTTCATCGTGGAATGATTATATCAAGATAATTAACGTATCCATTACCCCACGTATTTATCTTCTTGTGCAGTGAGAACATTTAAAATCTATTCTAAAAGCAATGTTGAAATGCACAATATGCTGTTAACTATGGTCCCCCTGCTATGCAATAGATTTCGAAAACGTATTCCTCCTGTCTAAATGAAAATGTGTGCCCTCCGTTCAAATGTCCCCATGGGAGGAAATATTTGCAAATTATACATCTGAGAAGGGGACTAATATCCAAAATATAACAGGAACTCAACTCAATACAAGAAAACAAATAGCCTGATTTTAAAGAAGAGCCAAAGAAGGGGCTGGAGCAGTGGCTCAGTGGTGACGGTGCTTGCCTGGCATGCAGGAGGACATGAGTTTGAACCCCAGCACCACATACACAATGACGGGTCAGAGCAACAAAAGCCACGTGGAAAACTAAAAAAAAAAAAAAAAAATTGATTCTCTCTTTCTCTCCTACTCACTGTCTCTCTCTCTCTCTCTCTGGGAAAAAAAATTGGGTACTGGAGCAGTGGTTCAGCTGTTACAGCACTTGCCTGGCATGTGAAAGTACGTGGGTTCAAACCCCAGCACCACATACACAATGAAGTCTTGGAGCAACAAAAGTCACATGAAAAACTAAATAAAATTGATTCTCTTTCTCTCTCTCTCATTGTCCCTCTCTCTTAAAAATAAAAAGTGTGTGGGGGGGTAAAGTACTTGAATTTGGACATTTCTCAAAAGAAGGTGTATATTCAAATGGCAAACAGCCTTATCAATAGATTTGTTTGTACATGAGGATAAGACTGACAAATGTGAAGTTTGAGAATTAATGAAGTGTATATTCTTCACGTCTTACTAGATAACCACCTGAATTTAATACAGTTTAATTTTTTTTTTCCAGAAAGAGAGGGACAAAGGGAGAGGCAAGGGAATCAATAATTTTTTTGTTTTTTTCTTTTTTTATTAGATGATATAGAGTTACAGTTGAGGGGGAAACATTATCAAACATTCAAGAACAACTGTATATATACTTCGTTATCTAGGGCTAATGTCATGTCATGGTTAATTTTGTTTTTAATTTAGTTTTTCGTGCAGTTTTTGTTGCTCTGAAAGTTCGTTGTGCATGTGGTGCTGGGGTTTGCACCTGCATCCTCACTCATGCCAGGCAAGCGCTATAATCTCGGAGCCACCACTCCAGCCCTCAAATACAGTTTTAACAGGAAATGTTTATAGAAAACGATGAAAGAAATTTGATGCTCATTCCTTCCTGGTTCCCAGAAGCATGGTGTAGGGTGGCTTGATCTCTATATCGTGGGAGTTTATAACAGTCTTCGTTGTTTACTTCTAATTAAAAGTCAGCCCTCACTAAAATAGCCCACTGTAACACATTCACACACATACACACACTTTTTTTTCCTCCAGTGAATGAATTCAAGTTCTCTATTAGCTTCCAACCCATGGAAAATGAAACAGAAAATCTTTCCTGCCTTAAAACCCATAGATTCTACAAGTACGGAAGAGTGAAAAGAATCCAAGCTTTACCATTCTACAGCTATAGGGTCAAAGTTCATAATCCATTTTGCTACTCAATATTAGGCAAGCATTCTGCGATGAGCTCGCCTCTGCGACCTCCTCAGTAAAGTGAATTCCTCTCTGAGTCAAATGAGATAATAAACAGAGAACAGTGGTTGCTAGACTTTGATGCACATAAGAATTAATTGGGAAGCTTTTAAAAATCCTGGCGCCCAGGTCGCACACTGTGCCAATTAGGCATGGGGAAAGAAATCAACATTCTTGAAAGATCTTCAAACCAGGCCACTGTGCAGCAAAATCTAGGAATCAGAGTCTTACCACGTGGAAGATACTCAGCAAAAGACAGCTTCCTTTCTCTTCTAGAATGTACCTCTCTTGTTGGCTTTCTAGTAATGCTTCCTGTCTAATCTCAGTTCCTTAAGCCTCGGCAGCCTGAGTTACGCTGCAGAGGTATATGTTATGCGGACACCCTATGGTGTGCTTCACACAGTGGGAAATAATGGGGAGCTTTCAAATACCCATAATTAAAGTGTCACATAATTGTTCTGTTGTCATTTTTCAGGGGGCTTCTATTCACACATTCAGTAAGTAATGACTTCTTTTTCCATGATACAGAAGAAACAAAAAGAAATATAGACCTGCTCTCAAATATCACATTGGGAGTGGGGGCTGGAGCAGTGGCTCAGCGGTGACGGCGCTTGCCTAGGATGTGCAAGGACATAGGTTCGAACCCCAGCACCACATATACAACAAAGTGTTAGAGCCACAGAAGTCACGTGAAGAACTAAAGAAAATTGATTCTCTCTCACTGTCCCTCTCTCTCTCTCTCTCTCTCTCTTTTAAAAAAGAAACCATATTAGGGTTTTTGAGAAATGTATGTAGAAGAGCTACAACTCATTGTCATTCAATAGATAAACCTCATTCTCCCTCCTAGAGATGCACTTTGGAGCTTGCTGGACAGAAAAGCAAATTTTCTTATAGTTGGCCTGAACCTTGTGTGCTCTTCTGGATCTGACGGTCAAGTGGCCCTGGCATGGCTGGGTTAAACACACGTGCTAGCACTGTCTTCCTGCACACTCTCTCACCCGGGGCAGGTTGACCAGGCTGTTGTAATTGTGACCATACAGCATTTGCACCTAAAGCTGCATTTTCCTGGTAAATGTAATCGTCAGGGAACTTAGGTATGCCCACTCGGCCTGTTGCTGCCCTCTTTTGCCATCACTCCGAGTGTCAGCTCGTAGGGTGGTCTGGTGGGAGAACCTGGCCCGGTTGAGACCACTCACATGAAATAGTGATTTTCAGCCCACTAGAATCTCCTGCTCGCCTAAATATTAACCAGAGAGGGAAGGAACCAGGAACTTGCATGTGTGAAAGTTAAGAATGAAAAGCGATAAACAGGGGCTGGAGTGGTGGCTCGTCGGTAGCAGCGCTTGCCTGGCATGTGCAAGTACACAGGTTCAAACCCCAGCACCCACATACACAACTAAGTATCAGAGCAATGAAAGCCATGTGAAAAACTCAATAAAAATTGAATCTCTCTCTCTCTCCCTCTCTCTCTCTCTCTCCCCCGTCCCTCCCTCTTTAAAATAAATAAATTTATTAAAAGAAGAAAAGTGGTAAACAGAAGTTCCTGAAAGAGTAAAGAGCAATAGGGAAAAGTATCCTGTGTTTGCAAAGACACTGGAGACAGAGGGAGAGCATTTGTGTTGGCTTTGAAGCACACAGAGGATGACGCAGAGAGCCAGAGACATTGATCCAGGCGCAAAACTTCACCAACCAGGACGTACTGACCATGAGCTTATTTCTGACGACCTTTATAGAGCCCTAATGGGGCTGGAGCGGTGGCTCGGCGGTTATGGCGCTTGCCTGGCATGCACGAGTACACAGGTTCAAACCCCAGCACCATGTACACAACGAAGTCTCGGAGCAATGAAAGCCACATGAAAAACTAAATAAAAATTGTTTCTCTCTCTCTCTCTCTTTGTCCCTCTCTCCTAAAAAAATAATAAAAATAAAGACCCCTAATGGAGGTGCAGAAATTAGCAATCGAATTAATTATTTCACAGTATATCCTTAGCAAATTTATTTTCAATATGATTCTAAAACCTGGGTTAAACCTTGAGCTCAACATTTTGAGGTAATCTTAGCAGCAACTCTTTACGTTTTCAAGAGGAGAGAGTTTTGCTGGGTCTCCCCGTTAGAATTCTTTGCTAACTCTTCATCAGTGGCTTGGTCATTTCTGGAAGATAAAGTGAGCTCAGGCCATCAGTCCCCACAGGGTCCTGTGAACCTTGGTCTTGGTTCTTTGCTTTGGGAAATCTGCCCCTCAGTCCATGTCTTCTTCTGTCAATCAATTAATTGTTCTGTACAGGGGTTTCCTTATGGAAATAAGGAAAAGAAGGATCAAACAGAAAGATTAGCGTACAAAAATGGTAAAATATTTTAAATGTAAAAGTTAGAAAAACTATGAATTGAAATAAAAGGAAAACATGGAAGTGGGATTTGATATTGACGAAGTCATTAAGGTTAAAGATTTTGTTGCTAAAACTGTCAAAGCAAAAGGGACACAATCCACTAGAAGACTGTTTTCATCCAGAGAAAAGAATATCAGTTCCCCAGGAAGGAAATAATGCTGTAGCACTTAGGTCTAAAATCTCTCAGGAGCGGCTGCTAATGGGGTATGGACCAGTGAGCACATTGTTCTGAGTGATTCTAGACCATGACTTTCATTTGATCTCTATTCTTTTCTGCTCACTGTTGTAAACTCACTTATAATCAGACGACAGCAATAAAGCTAAGGTGTAGCGAGGGTCTGCTCAGTGATTGAGCACAGCAACAGCAAAGACAGACATCTCAGTTGGGTCCCCAATACTGCCTCAATTTCCTTATTTGAGAGACAAGAATTCTAGAGTCCTCCAATATAGGCTTGTTATTAGCATTTCATGGGCTGGGCCATATAATTTGTAATACAATGATAGATATGTTTCAAAATATCTCCATGTTTTCAAACATGCTTTATTTGTCAGATTTAGAACTAGTTCATGTGTAATTAGACCATAAAATTATAGTTCAGGACCACTATGGCAACATTCTGTCCATTTAAAAAAAAACTGGGTGCATTGGTGCCTAAATCTCCTGCAAAATATAAGCAACTGCCTGGAAATTAAACACAACGCCTCAGTCTGCAAGATCTCTGTACATGGTGACCTAAGGAACACGTACACTGGATTCTCTGGATTCTCTCTCTCTCTCTCTCTCTCTCTCTCTGCTTTTTTTTTTTTTTTTTAAGAAAGAGGGGACAGTGAGATAGAGAAAGAGAGAAGCAATTTTTATTTAGTTTTTCATGTGACTTCCATTCCTCCAGTACTTCGTGGGGTTCGAACTGGCGTACTCTCGCATGCCGGGCAAGCGCCGTAACCGCTGAGCCATCACTCCAGCCCTGGATTTTCTCTTTTAATCAAGTTAGACCACTGAATAGCAAGTTATTTAGCCTGCATTCGTTTATTTTTATAAGCTTTTGAGAATGGCAATTTTATGATATGCCCTTGCATTTTATCAGAAGTTTGACATGATTGATTTTTTTCTTTTTCTTTTTTTTTTTTTTAAAGAAAGAGGGACAGTGAGAGAGACAGAGAAAGAGAGAATCAACTTTATTTAATTTTTTCACATGGCCTTAGTTGCTCCAACACTTAGTTGTGTACGTGGTGCTGGGGTTTGAACCCGGGTCCTCGTACTTGCCAGGCAAGCAACGAAACCGCTGAGCCACCGCTCCAGCCCATGATTGATTTTTTTCAAAAGTTCAAATATGCGAATAGCATCTGTTTGCATATTCTGGAGACTCACTGATAAAATCATTGTGTTTTCACAATCTGGTTCCTTTTTCTGCAGAGTAAATTCCTATTGTAGTTCATTATCAGCAAAACAACAAATCATTCTGAAAACCCAAACTTAACAAAACGGAAGGCATAAGGATCTTGGAGCGCGTCCTGAGATCAGATCGCAGCGCAAGGTCTGCCCTGAGAAATGCCTGACAGCCTTGGCACCCTCCATTCCTTGATTTCCGCTCAGCCTATGAGACCTAGAAACTAACCTTCCTGTTGGTAATCATACTATGCTTAGCCATGTACGTAATCATTCCCCCCTTGGGAATGGTTTCACGTTTTCACCTTATCTTTAAATATCATGAACAGCATATGCACATCAGATCCCACTTGGAAGTTAAAACAGAATAAACTGATGATAAATCCAATATTTCTACATTACATGGGGACAAATACGGCACAGCTAAGAAGGGCTTCGGTGTCAAAGAGCCCAGAGTTTAAATCTCTATTCTGCATTTTCTGTACAATCTGGGCATGCTACTTACCTTTTATTAACGGGTTTCCTCATTCATCAACAGAATGACATTTGTCCCAAAGAGTTGCTGTGAGAATCCAAGAAAATGACAGATATGAAGGATGTGTTTTCATGGTGCTGGACTCCTGTGAGTTTCTTGAGAAATCTTCGTTTAATTCCTCCGTTTCTTCCTCTGCTACCATCCTCTGGATTGAGAGCAGAGAAGATTTTGGAAACTAGGCTCCAGCTAGAAGAGTTACAGGATGAAGATAAAGCAGGATGAAGAGAACTGGGTGGTGTGGGTCAAGATGCAAGAGCCATCGTGCTTGCTCCTGGGAAGGAAAAAATTGCTTCCTGCTGAAAAGCACGCAGAACACTTTCTATACAGAGCGATCCTTGTGAACTCCAACAACAAAAGCCCCAACAGCCAAGCCTCAGGGAGCAGCAGGTGAGATGCGTGTCCCTCCCCTGCAGGCTTGGTAGCCATCAGAAGCTAAGGAATGCTGCAGGATGGCCTCTAGGGCCCCCCTCATCATGGAGACTGCAGACATGGGCATTTCTGCATTGGTGAAAATGGGTATTTTGTTGGTCTTGTTCCATGGAAATCTGTCCACTTAACGTTTGAGTTCTTCCCATCATTCAACTGCCTGAAAATGTAGAAGGGTCATTGATTTCTTCTTCTTCATATCCTCCCCCTCTTCCTCTTCCTCAGCCTTCTTTTCTCCTTCTCCTACTTATCTTTTAATTGTTCTATCAAAGAAAATGTTAGAAATCACCTTCCATCACACAGAAAGTCAAGCTATATCAAAATAATTTAAAATCTTTAGTTGGCTGGAGAAAAACACAACTAAGGACGTTTAAAAATTTCCAAGAATAAAAAATGTCAAGATGAAAGATTTTGGTTATTAACTCTGTGTTTTATTTTTAGTTAAATATAAAAGTTTATTGATTATTTATTTTGCAAAATTACATCAGATGTCATATCACAGGGGCATTAGGATTTGCTAGAATGTGAGCATATAATTATAAAGATGAAAATTTCCCCTTAGAATGTTTGAATAAGTATACATGTTGCAAATGAATAGAGACAAAACTGCAGAGCTATTAGTGCTAATAATTGGTGGTCATTTAAACTCTTCCCTAATCAATGAAAGAATTGATTCTTTTCATCTTGTTAAACTCAAGTGTATTTTAGACCCACGCCATAAATGTTTAAAGCTGTCTCATCTCATTGGTCTTTGCAACACATGCTTTTTGCAAAATCAAAGTCTTTATGCTTTAGGAGAAACTGGGTTTCTGCTGGCCACCAAGAGGAGCTTCCAGAGGACATCATGGTCTATCAGTAGTTGGTAGTAGAGGGGCAAGCCTGCCACACACAGTTGCATTGAATTTCATGTCTGTAAATGCTTTGAGTTTTGCAATGGCTGAGGTTCCACGTGCGAAGGAATCAGGGCACAGATCCATCATCCACATTCCACAAGTCAGGGATCAGAAAACCCTAAAGTATCTTGAACTGAAAGAAATTGGGAGAGCCTTAGAAGCAAGGAGGCCACTGTGACCTTCCCTGCCCTCCTGTGTAGGAACTGACCATCAACACATTCTTGACCTGCCTTGATTGAAAGGCGGTGATAAGACCTTCGTTCCAGACTTGCCTTGCAGCCCTTGAGGGAAGTTGTGCTACTCAGAGGCCAGGAAGAATCTCAGCAGGCGACTCCTGCTATTTCTCCCTCTGGTCTGTTCCCATGAGCTCATAGCTCATCGTCCAAGAACCTTTCTCCATAGCGGTCCACTCTGCATCAAATAGAAGCATAAAAATGTGTATGTCCTCCTGCTTCTTTGGGTCTTTATCTCTGAGGATTCCTGTGATGTGTAAAATGTTAATTAAATAAATCTGTCCTGCTCTTCCCGGGTTAATCCACCTTTTGTTTTAGACGCGATCCTTACGGTCAGCGCGGAAAGGTTTTATAACATCCTGCCCCCACGTGGCTCATCCAACCAACCCAGGATTATGGCAAACACTGTCCTGACAAAGAATATAGCCCAACTCCACGGTCTTGTAATTAGTTCTTAGGTCTAAATCTATAATGATTCCTGCACCAGAATAATGAAGGAAAATATGCAAATTAGGATTCGTGCAACTGAAGAGGCCACTTGCGAGTTGACAATCTCAAAGCGTCAAGGGCATGGCGATTTCACATGCCATATGCAGAATTTGAAAGACCAACTCAGCTTGCTGAAAAAATTCTTTTCCCCCATCATGCTTAAGAATATGCCTTAGGGGCTGGAGTGGTGGCTTGGTGGTTACAGCACTTGCCCGGCATGCGTGAGTACACGGGTTCAAACCCCAGCACCACGTACACAACTAAGTGTCGGAGCAACGAAAGCCATGTGAAAAACTCAATAAAAATTGATTCTTTAAAAAAAAAGAATATGCCTTAGATGAACATTCTTTGTCTGAAATTATTCAGATTTTGTATTTGTAATTTTTTTTAGATATATGCATATACATATTGAAAATTTGGGGGACTGGACTCAAGTCTAAACATAAAATTTATTAATGTTGTATATACATTTTATTCACACAACTTGAAGGTTTTTTTTTAATTTGTTGGTTTGTTGGTATCAGGGATTGAACACAGGGGTGCTTAACTACTATGCCACATCCCCAACCCTTTATTTATTTATTTTTTATAAAGAGAGAGGGAGAGAGAAAGAGAAAGACAGAATCAATTTTATTTGGCTTTTCATGTGGCTTTCGTTGCTCTGACACTTCGTTGTGTACGTGGTGCTGGGGTTTGAACTCAGGTCCTTGTACATGCCAGGCAAGCACTGTAACTGCTGAGCCACCGCTCCAGCCCCCATTTTTTATTTTGAAACAGGGTCTCACCAAGTTGCTTAGGGCCTTGTTAAGTTGCTGAGGCTTGTTTTGAACTTTCGATCCTCCTGCCAAACCTCCTGTGCTGCTGGGATTATAGATGTGTGTCACTGTGCCCATCTAGCACGCAGTTTTAACTGTGACCCATTGTGTATGGTCAGATGTAGAATTTTCTATTTTGGGCATTATGTGGGCACACAAACATCTTCAGATTTTGGAACATCTTGGATGTCAGATAAAATGCTCAACTTGTAGCCAGCACTGTAGTAAAAGTCAGGACACATAAATTTCAGTTTTATTTTGTTTGGGACCTTGAGATAACTGTTCAATGTCATAAGCCAAACCATAGGCCTGCCTTTATCTCTCATATTCTGCTGACTTTTAAATATGTACTTCTAATTCTGAATTTTCTACCAAGCCACAAACCTTAATATTTACCTGCCTTCTCAGTTAACTGAAGTTAGATTTTTGTCAAAGACATAGAATTCATTCCGTCCTCAACCGAGTTCATCATTTCTTCTAAACCTTCTTCTTGCCCCTGAACCCCTTCTCTCAATGGTTGACATTTCCTGGTCACTCCCCACCTCCCCGCCCTGTCCTGCTACAATTAATACATCATCATCGCCTATGAATTCGTTTCATGACACCTCTTTAATTCTTGCATTCATACCATCACCACCTATTCCTATGCTTCTGCTCTTGCTTCTCTCTTGTGCTTCCCTCA
Organism: Aplodontia rufa; assembly: GCA_004027875.1. Lineage (NCBI taxonomy): Eukaryota > Metazoa > Chordata > Mammalia > Rodentia > Aplodontiidae > Aplodontia > Aplodontia rufa. The sequence continues at coordinate 17,616 of PVKS010014234.1, read as the reverse complement.
TAGTGGCCTTTAAAAAATAAAAATCAAACCCTATTATCCATACCCAAAACTCCCTTAAGAACTTCTGCAGCTCTCAGGGAAAAGTTCAGGCTCTTAAAAATGCTTAATTTACTTTTGGGGGGCTGTAGTGGTGGCTCGGCGGTTACGGCACTTGCTTGGTATGCGCAAGTACACAGATTCAAACCCCAGCACTCACATACACAACTAAGTGTTGGAGCAACAAAAGCCATGTGAAAAACTCAATAAAAATTGATGCTCTCTCTCTCACTGTCCTTCTCTCTTTAAAAAAAATTTACTTTTTGGTACTAGGGATTGCACTAAGGGAAGCTCTACTACTGAGTGACACCCTGAGCCCTATTTATTTTTTTATTTTGAGACAAACTCTCACTAAAGTTGCTTAGAATCTTGCTAAGTTGTTGAGGCTGTCCTCAAACTTGTAATCCTCCTGTCTCAGCCTCCCCAGAAGCTGAGATTACAGGTGCACGCTATCGTGCCAGGCAGGTTCAGACTTCCTAGTTTAGCAGGGAATGTTGAGTGAATCAAGTGTTGGGGTTACATAAGATCAATGAAAAGCCCATGAACCTGGGGAACTGAGTGTCCTGGATGTGATTCTGAATCCTCTATTGCTGTCCCCAGGGTCCTCTTTCCCAGCATTGATGCCACCACTGATGACAATTTCTCAGCAACCCATTGGTTGATGTAAACCACCAAGGATTAAAGAACCATAGGATACTTTAAAAGCCTCTGGAATCTCACAATGAGATGTTTAGGGACCAACACAGGGACAAAGGGCAAATGCACTCTTGGTCCTGATAGTCATTAAAAGACAGTGTTAAGTTTCTTTTCAGCTCTTGCACCTTAACTTGTAACTTGTTAGTTAATAAAAGCTTGGTGCGTGTCTGACCCAGTCCTCAGGTTTCTTAGCCTCAGAGCACAGGAGTGTCCCAGGGCCAGTTGCCACTGCTCTCCAGAGACCAATACACAGGAGGAAGACTGTTGGGAGCCATCAAATGGCAAACTCCCAGGGCCCCTAGCTTGATACGTGGTTGGGGCCACTCTTCCTCACCCCAAGAAAAATGTCCTTGAAGAATGCGGGGGCATCGGTGTGGAAACTAACCACATCTTCCTCAGAGTAAGTGCCCTCCTAGGAAAAGAAAATGCACCCAACGCCAATCAACATCCCTAAACCTCAGCCCCCTTGAAAGCGATGCTCACATTGTTGGGGAGCCAGTGTGACATCCGGCCGGAGCTGGCTTCCTTCCCAAACAGAAGTCCTAATGGAAATCTCTCCTGTATGTCCCCTCGCATATCTAGTTTTCATTTCTACCATCACTGGGTCACAGTTCCCATGTCCTGGCATCAACAGTCCCTTGGTGAAGGTTAAGGCTGCTCCATCTGAAACTTGACCCTCAGGAGTGAACCTCCTAAGATGCTGCAGAGGTGAGCCCGGTCCTACCAGACCATGTTCTGCCCCGGCCACCAGCCCATCACTTGCCATGTGTCCTAGCAAATGCTGGTCCCCAACAAGGGGCCAGAGGGGAGACTTGTGATACCATCTTGGGCACCCAGAGCCATTCTCGGCTTTACCCACACTCTCCCTACTGCTCCAGTATCCACAGATCTGTGAGAATCGAACACGTTTGATTCTCTGCTTACACAGCAGGGAACAGTCTAGAGTCTCTAACTCATAGTGAGAAGTTTCATTTGTAAATACGAATCATATAGATCTTTAAACTAGCCCCCAATGGGAGACAGTGCATCAGTCTAGCGTCATTTACATCCTGATAAGTCAGAATCAACCCAAAGTTGTCCTTATGTCTGTATTACCATGCAGGAAGAAAGAGATAAGCGTGGAATTGCATTCTGAATTTTTTTCTTCTGAATCAATTAAAATTCTGAGCTTAAGGCATACAGTGCAACAGTCTCAGCACAACTACGCAAAACACAGTTTCTCGCCTGCTTTTGACTAGTAGAGAAGATATATTTATCTATTTATATTTATTTTTTTTAAAGAGAGGGACAGAGAGAGAGAGAGAGAGCGAGAGAATCAATTTTATTTAGTTTTTCATGGCTTTCATTGCTCGAACACTTCATTGTGTACGTGGTGCTGGGGTTTGAACCCATGCACTTGCGCATGCCAGGCAAGTGCCTTAACCACTGAGCCACCGCTCCAGCCCCAAGATATATTTATTAATTGCATTCCTATTCCACTTCTATAGCCTTTAGCTTGTATTACTGTGAGGAAAAATCAATAAAAACAGCAAATACTAAACAACAGTGCTCTTATCTCAAGGCACAAACTTTTTTTTATTATCGTTCCCGGTAAGACTGTCCCCAAAGCAATTTTAGGACAAGGATTTTTTTTCATTTGTTTTTAATCCTTCTAATAAAATCAAAGGCTTTTTAAAGCGTAAGATGCAAAGTATGGATGAGGAAATCATACATAAAATTACAGGTAAGATATCAAGCTCAGATGTTGAATGACACACAAGAAACCAGTTCTACCCTGAGGTGAGGAAATGTGGGAAAACAGTCCGGCACATGAGGACGATGCAAACGGAGTCCCTTCTGCTTGGTTTTATATAATTAGGAAGCACACGCAGCTGGGGTCTAGCTTGGTGGTAGAGCACTTGCCTGGCATGTGCAAGGTCCTGGGCTCCCTCTGTGGTGCCACCCAAAACAAGAAAAGCATGTCTTGCTCCTAGGCACAGATCTAAGTATTCTAGAATAATAATATCCCTTTAAATCAAGCTTTGAGGCTTAGATACTGTTACTGTACCTATTTCTAGATGGGGATGTGAAAGCACCGAGTCATTAGGAAAACTTGTCAAAGTCATGTCCCTGGTGAGTGACAGCCCTGTAGTTGAAGCCCAGAAGTCTGGCTCCAGCATCCAAGATCTTAGCTTCTGAGATAGCTACAGACCCCCATGCGAAGCAGCACCCCTTATGATTTAAGGGAAAAAACTTCTGAGGGAGGGCATGAGACCCTCAGAGACCACCCTAGGGACAATGGGCAAATGCACTCCTGGGCCTTAACTCATAGCCCGTTAGTTATTAACGCACCATACGAGCCTCTCTCTGCCCCCTGGTTCTCACTCCCCTTATTGACCTCCAAACCCCAGGTGCATTAATAAAGCCAGGAAATCCTTCCCATGACTCTCAGAACAAACAGCATAAAAGATAAAGCTGTACAGGAGGGGCCGGAGCAGGGGCTCAGCGGTTGTGGCGCTTGCTTGGCATCTGCGAGGATGCGGGCTCGAACCCCAGCACCACACACACATGAAAAACTAAATGAAATTGATTCTCTCTGTCTCTCTAAGATTATCCTACATTTTAAAATAAACTATAGAGGAGTCACCAAAACTGCACATTCCCGGGACCCCAACTTGTTGCTTGTCATGATTGTGTTAACATCTGCCCCCATTCAAGCTCTCTAACAGCTATGGCAGCTCGCCCTTATCATAAGACAAGTTTCTATAGGACACAGCACCCACACGAGAGAAGTAATATTTGGTGCCAGAAGGACGAGCTAACCACCCCTCCCTCAAGGTTAAAGTGCTTGCCCAGGAAAATAGACAAGAAAGACACATTTAAAATTAGCATTTGTTAGGGGGAAAATCTAGAAGACTCAAGAGCCTGGGGTGTGGGCAATGTGGGGGTAATTCTGGTATAAGAATATATGCATACTATATTGTTACTTTTATGCATTTATGTTTGTACAATAATTCAACTTTTTTTTAAGAGAGAAGGACAGTGAGAGAGAGAGAGAGAGACAGCCAGACAGACAGAGAAAATTAATTTTTTTTTGAGTTTTTCACATGGTTTTTATTGATCTAACATTTAGTTGTGTACGTGGGTGCTGGGGTTTGAACCCGTGTACTTGCACATGCTGGGCAAGCACCATAACTGCCAAGCCACTGCTCCAGCCCAATAATTCAACTCTTTATTAAAAATAAAAAATAAATCTATAACATTAAAAAAACAAATAAACTTATCATTTGTTATGGTTTGAGATGTTAGGATTTATGTTTTGTGAAGTCCCCCAAAACTCATACGAGAAAGTTTAGAGATGAAATGATTGGTTATGAGAGTGTTCACCTAATCAGTGCATTAATCCATTGACATGGATTAACTAGGCAGTAAGTAATCATACGAAGGTGGGGTGTGGCTGGAGGAGGCGGGTCACCAGGGGTGTACCTTTGGTGAGCAGAGAGAGCTCTCTCTGTTTCCTGATTGCCATGTTCTGGGCTGCTTCCTCCCACCAGGCCCTTCCACCATGATGTTCTGCTTCCCTGGAGCCCAGGGCTATGGAGTCAGCCATCTGTGGCCCAAGACTCCTGAAACCATGAGCCCCAAATAAATTTTTCTCCTCTGTATTGTTCTTGTCAGGTCTTCTGGTCACAGCAATGAAAAAGCTGCTTACTGAACAGCATTCCTGGACCCTACCCACCCGCTGTCCTTCATCCTGTGAGCCACCTTGGCACTCTCTGTGGGCGGATGCTATGTCTCCCTTTTGCTGGAGCAAGAAGTCCCAAGAGAGCCTTGTTCCTGTCCTAACTGTGCCTGCATCTCGTTCTTCTGATGGAGAGCAACAGAAGCAATTGAGCACAGCCAGGCACACCACCATGTCTTGCTGCCTCTGATTTCCCTTCTTAAAATCACTAGATCCCCTAGAAAATGCCTGAGTCTGGGATTTGCAAATATTTTCTCCAACTCAGTCATCAGTCTTTTCACTTTTTTTCCCTCAATGTCTTTTGAAGCCCAAATTTTCAGGTTGTTCTTTATGGAGTGTGCCTTTTTTTGGTGTCTTTATCCAAGAAAAATTTGCCTAACCCTAGGTCGCACTGATGTTCCTCTGTTTCGTTCTAGAGATTTTACAGTTTTTACTTTTACCTTGAAGTCTATGTACCATTCAGAGTTTATGTGTGGTTCAAGGTAAGGGTCAAAGTTCATTACTTTCACCTGTCCAGTTGTTCCAGAGACATTTGTTGCAAAAATATCCATTTTCTACTGCATTACCCCTGAACTTTAGTCAGAAATTAATTGTCTGTATCCTTGTGGGCTCAAGAAGGATTTTTTATTAAGAAATTTAGTTATTGTACAATCAAAAATGGATCCAATGATATATGATATGTATATAGTCTTAAAATTTGATTTACCCTCTAGAGCTCCCCCCAATTTCCCACCTTTATCCTTCTCCCCTTCCTCTCTCCCCTCCTCCTTCCCAATACGTCTCTATGAATGCCCTAGGTTATGTGTTACTACACCTTTGCTGCGTCTAATACATGAGAGTTGACCACCTTTCACTCAGCCCAGGGTCTAGCTCCAGCCCCCACAGATGAGTGGAGACATTCGACCCTTGACCACTCTGGGTTTGGCTAACTTCACTCAACATGATTTCTTCCATAGCCTTCCATTTCCTCAAGAAGGATTTTAATCTCAGTTTACAGTCAGAGAAATGGAGGCTGCACACTGTTAATTAACTCACTGAAGGTCACACAACACAGACACCAGGGTTCCAAGCCATGCAAGCTACTGGACGTCTCTATGTCCCAGTCTCCTCAAATGTGAAGTGAAGATGCACCCTATTCCCTGCTTGGCTGCCTGGCAGGCTTATTTCTTCCCCTTTCCTGATGGGTACTTGGATAATTTAGGGTTTCTGATTTCCTCCTTTTAATATGAATCCCCTCCCCCACCTCTGTCTTTATACCCTGGACAGAGAGGCCTGAACCAAAGTGGATGTGACCCAGAGGAATGGGAGCATCCCTCAGACTGGCTCCTCATATCCCCTTTCCAGAAGCTGAACTTGAGATACCACAATGAACTGCTCAGCGTGAGGCACCTGAACTATTCCTGAAGAGGACACTGGGACTAAGCCTGCCTTGTACGAACCCACACACTGGGACCCATGCAGATGAATAGCCAGGAAAGCCCATCTGCTAATTCGCTCAAGAGAAGGGAGCAGAGTGGTGGCTCGGCGGTTATGGTGTTTGCCTGGCATGTACAAGTACACGAGTTGAACCCCAGCACCACGTACATGACCAAGTGTCCAAGCAACGAGAGCCACAAGAAAAACTGAATAAAATTGATTCTGTCTTTCTCTGTCTCACTGTCCCTCTCTCTTTAAAGAGAGAGAGAGAGAGAGAAGGGAGCAGTCACTCAGGAAGACGCCCAGATGAGTAAAGTGAGAATAGAAGGAAAAGCATGATGGAAACCACACTGGAGGAGTATTTCAAACTGCAGGGGAGGCCATCAAGGGCCATCAAGGGACAGCTGCTCTCCAGGAATGCGAGCCCGGGTTATCTTCTGACCCCAGGCATCCAGAGCAGATCGTTCCACTGGGTCCCGACGCTCATGGTGCACATTGGAAGGGCTATGGTTTAGATCTGGAATGGCCCCCAAAGACTTCTGTGTTGAAGACTTGGTCATCTGGGCAGGAGTGTCCCGAGTTGGGGCCTTCAAAGAAGCGATGGATCATGAGGGCTCTGCCCCATCAGTGGATCAGTCCATTGATTGACATTCTGATGGTATTATTGGGAGGTGGTGGAAGCTGTAGGAGGTGGACCCATTAATACCATCACACTATTAGAAGAGAGTGAGTCACCATGTTTATTAGATAAAAATTAAAAAGGAAAGAAAAGAGTGAGTCCTTGGGGACTTGCCCTTGGGGACTCTATCTTGTCCCCTGACCCCGCCCCCCTGCTTCCCAGCTGTCATAAGGTGGGAAACTTCCCTTCTCCATGCCTTTCAGCCATGATATGCTCCCTGAAGCAATGCAGCGGCCAATCTCTGAAACTATGAGCCAAAATAAAACTGTCCTCCTTAAAGCTGTTCTCAGATATTGTCACACAGTGACAAAAAGTTGTCTAACACAAGAGGTTGTCAGACCCTTGGCTTATGGACATTTTGACCAGGTATATAAATTCTTTCCTTTATTCTTCTGTGAGTTGTGTAGGTCCTGTTACACAGCACCTACTCCCGAGTCCAACAGAAACTTCCCCACGAAAGAATCATTACTGCCTGGCAATAAACCAACAACACACACTCGCTGTGAATTCCTCCCGCCCTGCCTTCCTTGGAACACTGCTTTACAACTACCCGAATCGGTGTTCCCTGGGTTGCAGTTCCAAAGATTCTGAATCAAGTCCTATTTACTTCTGCAGTTTCTGAGTTTGAGCAGATTACCCTTCCCTTCCACGTGCCAAACTCTCAGGAGGCAGAGTGTCAGCTTTCCCCTGTGTCTTCAAGATAGATTCATCTTATTTTTTAGCAAAATTCAGTTTAAAGTGGTTATTATTTGATAACTAAACAATTTCTAAGATGCAGAGTCATTTCAAAGATTAAATACATTTCAACAAGAAAATATTTAACTTGAGTCATAAAATTATAGATATATGGTCTCTTTTTGCCTTTAACAACCCCCAGAAATTTCATCTGGTTTAATCTGGCATACGCTGAAGTACTTAGCAGAATTCTGGAAGTAGCTCACCACCTGACTCACCTCACCTTAGTCCTGGCCCTGCCAGATCCTGTCTTCAACTAAAATGTTGATATTTTATTCATCATGAATTTTTTTTGCTTTAATTTTTATTTTTAACATTCCATTAAAGTTTTATTTGTCTTATCACTTAGATTTTTGGTGACCCAGTAGTTTTGCACCCCAGGTTAAAGGAGCATTTATTTATCCAAGTCCTGGCCCTGGCGTAAACTCATAATTATCTCACTGGTGGTTTAGTCGCTCATCGTATCATTAAAATTATTCTTCAAAAATAATTTGGATTGCAATCTCCCAGTCCTTTTGTGTTAAAAAACTGTCAACACACTGGTGATAGAAAATTGCCCACATCGATATTCACATACGAAATATGATCAAGTTGTCAAGTCTTAAGACAGAGGGTGGAATTTTAGGCTCTGCCATAGAGAAGAGTTGTAAAAGGACAAACATTAATTGAGTGTCTATTCCTTGCTGGAGATCATTCAGACTCATCAAAACTGAATTTGTCCGAAAGATAGGTGTTTTGTTAATCTCACTTTACAGATGGGGAAGCTGAGTATATATATTTTTTTAAAAATCAAGATCACAAAGCAAGAAGAGCTAAATTTCAAATCTCCATGTCTTGGATTCCAAACATTTTCACAGGACCTCTTTTAGTTTGGAATAATTTTGTGTCATCGTAGATTGTGTTTTACGCGTTAAAAATCATAAGATCCACGGAACCCACTGGGGAAAATTTCCTTTTTCTGATGAGCACTGTGCATAAGCCTGGGGTTCTCTAAACTGGAATTCCCTGGCTCTTGTGCATCTCACATTTGCGACATGTGCCACACGTTGTCATGAGATGTTAAGATGAAACCCACCGACTCCTGTAGCAAACTCTCCGACAGGCGTCTGGGTTCTCCTGTGTGCCCCATGCAGGCTCTGAGAGCACAGTGGCTGACCCCAAGTCACACAGGACTGGCAGTGCACGGGACACAATGTACTGAAATGAGCTGTTGGTCACACAGAAGAAAAAAATTAGTAAATTTGGATTCTATGTCACATTTCACATCTAAAACAATCCCGGAAGCATAAAAATGTTAATGTAAAAGTGAAGCCATTAAAACACTAAGAAAAAAATTAGGAATATCTTTGTGGTTTGTGTATGGGAGTTTTGGATATTTTCAGAGCCCTGAAAGCCTAGAAACCATGGAAAACACCCTAGCTCACAGCTGCCTTGCCCACACAGAGCTCTCTCTCCTCTCGATGCAGGGGAAGCGACACGCAGGTCCGCCAGTCCTCATCTTGCGTTTTCTGTCAATAGTAGCCAATTGATAAAACATGAAAGGTGTCAGAACCATGCTTAATTGATCCAGTTTTCCGTTTAAAAACCTGGCTCTGCTTCTCGGCATCACACCTGAGGAACTGTTACTGTAATCACAGGACACAGCCTTCTTCCAATTTCTCCTCTACCCTACCCTGCGAAAATGCCTTGAGGCCTGGGGAGAAAGCAGAGCACAGGCGTTTCAGAGAAGCATAACCCGGTCATCAAAGCCCTTGGCACGTCTTGTCACGACCCTATTTATTTCCTCAGTTCATGCTGAATAAGGAGGTGCCTACAAGCTTTGACACCCCACTTAACCAAGTAGAAGCCAAAGGAAATCTGTCAACATTCGCACCAGCCTTTTAGCATGTTCAGAGAGCATCTACACATTTGATCTCAAGAAGCTCCCAAGGGCGGCTCAGTGGTTATGGCGCTTGCCTGGCATGCGTGAGTACGCGAGTTCAAACCCCAGCACCATGTACACAACGAGGTCTTGGAGCAACAGAAGTCACATGAAAAACTGAATAAAATTGATTCTCTCTTTCTCTTTCTCTCTCTCTCTCACTGTCCCTCTCTCTCTTGAAGAAGAAGAAGAAGGAGAAGGAGAAGGAGAAGAAGAAGAAGAGGAGCAGGAGGAGGAGGAAGGGGAAGAATCTCCAAAGGAAGGGACACTCTTAAGTTCAAGATGCTGCTCCCTAATGTACTTTTGTTGACCTTGACCTTTGGCAGGTGTGGCATTGGTGACACTGATACCTCTTTGGTCCCAGAGATGCAAAGTTAGACGAGCCTGACCCTGACAGCTCATCCTCCTTGTCTCAGATAATGAAACTGCTGTGCACTCAGATCCTCAAGCCAGGAACCTGCCACCTGCCCTCTACTCTCTCTCCTGCACCTTCACATCCACTCTACTTCCTAAGCACAACCCCACTGTTTGCCAACTCAGATCCACTTTTTTGGGCTCCAGCATCCTCTCCACCTGAGCCCTAGCGAGCTTTCCCAGTTCTATTTCCCCTTATACGAGGCAAGAGGGATTTTTAAAAAACACACATCAGACCACTTCAGTCCCAGGCTTACCATCCTTGGATTCCACCCCCCCCCAACACTTAGAGTGACATCTCAATTCCTAATAGTGGCCTCTAAGACTCTACATAATTTGGCCCTGAGTCTCTGATCTTGATGATCAAGTAGCTACTAAGTGATATTTTTACTAATTATTTGCAGAAACCCACAAGGCATTTTGGAGGTATACTGTATATAATTGAGAAAATTTAAAAGATAGGTAAAGAAAGACACGCACATGCACACACACATGCACATACCTGTAACTGTATTTTAGAGAACGCATATGCTCACGGCACCACGGGAAGCGGAGCCAGGCTCCTCACAGCCAGAAGCTCAGTGAGCTCGTCTCAGAGGGCATTTTGGAATCCTTGAAAATGACATTCACTTCAAGCTTCCATTTGGCCATGAAAGATATCTTGCGAGTAGAGCACTTATCATGTACCATTAAATTTTTCTTTTTATAAACTCTGCGCTCTTTAAAAAGAGAGGGAAAAAGCAATTAGGTATGATTCTCGCCTACGAGAAGACAAACAATATACTCTGCTCCCACTGTAAATTCAAAAGTATATTCCTTTATTCAAATTACCACTTCTATTGTTTAGAATTTCTCTTCATTGTCAAAAGAGAGAGAAATGAATCTTTCCAATGTGTTCTTGAGAAATTCTCTTTGAAGACCCACACTGTGGATATGATGCCATTTTCCCCTCTTCAATTGTGAATCGCAAAGTTCGTTACATAAGTGAGCTAGGAGCGTGGGTGTGTTGGCCAGGGGATTTGACGCAGGAGTGTGTGTTTTGGAAATTGTGTCCAACGTGACGCTCATATTGAGCAAGCACACAGGTGCCCACCTGTGTGCCAAAGGCCATACATAGGTTATCTTTTACCACAAGACTAAACTACTCACCTTCTCATTCACATGCAAGATGAATGAGCTGAGTTTTAGATGTTGAGGAACACGTCCCCCGAACCCAGCACTTCCCTTCTGTCCCCTGCTTGGCTGCACAGAATTGGCATATGTATCCCAGACTCTAGGGCTAATGCATTGTAGCACTCAGAATGCGCTACCCCGGAATATGGCATCGTGGCGATGGGGAGAACCACATAAACAGCCACGTTTATGTGTGAAGTGTGGTCGTAAAGATCAGCCCCCCAACTTCACCTTTTTTTTTTTTAATAAAAAGAGAGGGACAATGAGAGAGACAGAGAAAGAGAGAAACAACTTTATTTAGTTTTTCACATGGCCTTCGTTGCTCCAACACTTAGTTGTGTACGTGGTGCTGTGGTTCGAACCCAGGTCCTCGTGCTTGCCAGGCAAGCGCCAAAACCGCTGAGCCACCGCTCCAGCCCCTAACTTCACCTTCTGTTCTCTACTTGTCTTGATCACCAATCTTGTTGGTCACCTCATCACCCAGTATACTACTAGCTTTGCTCTAGATGACAGCAGACACCCGGGTCGGGAAGGTCATGGTTGTCCAAGCTGTTGTTCAGGAACTTGAGGCAGCTTAAATGAGTTCAAGCACAGAGCCTCCGCTTGGGCCTGTGTGAGTGTCTGCTGGGTGACCTTTGGCATCCACCCTCCGAGCATGCTAACACTACCATTTCATGAAGAACCATGAAGTCGGGTGGGCAAGCACGGGTCACCCATTACCTCAGTTTCCCCATCTCCTATCACCTGTCTTCTGCCTCTTCTTATTTTTTTTTTAAGAGGGAGAGATAGTGAGAGTGAGAAAGAATCAATTTTATTTAGTTTTTCGTGTGGCTTTCGTTGCTCCAACACTGTTGTGTACGTGGTGCTGGGGTTTGAACTCTGTCCTTGCACATGCCAGGCAAGCACTGTAACTGCTGAGCCACTGCTCCAGCCCCTCCCTCCTGCTTGTTTATTCCATAAATACTCCTAAACCCTATTCCTGAGGAGCTGGATTTGATACCACCTCCTCACATTTGGCTTCCTTAATGAGTAAACTTTTTACTTTGCAAGACTGATCTCCTTGTGGTGATTAGTATACTGCACAGCAGGCAAAATGGGCCTCGTTCAGCACCAATATCTTGTCTGAAAATGGGTCAGAAGACTCTTCGTACATTCCCAGCCCAAAAGCAATTATTTTAAAATAATCATCTCTCTTGTTAATCCGTCTTTGGACATAGGGGTGTCTGGCATGATTTGTGCGTGAGTGAGGAAAAGGTATTACTGTTTGTCCCAGAACGACCCCCATAACACCACAGTACCGTTGGAACTTTCCCAAGAAAGTAAAAGATAACACATGGATTCCTTTCAATGGAGTTTAGGACACGCCACCCTAAAATGTGCCCACCCTCCCATTAGAGGAAACCACAGAGGCAGGAAGGTCACCACGACTTTGCCCGCTCGTCTCACCTGAAGCCGTTCGTGAAGATGTGCAAGGATTTTCCAGCTTTCCCCTGAAGAGGTCCTAAGTCCCTCCTGGGAGACTTAGGACCACCATGCCTGGAGGAAAGGTCCTTCCCTACTTCTGAAGACACAGGACCACCAAGGAGAATCTGAACCCTCCACCTCGCCAAGTTCCTCCCAGGGGGTCGCCATCCGAGCAAACTCCCTTTATTTTGTCCACAGATATTTCCTCGTGACTGTCCTTTCCCGCATCAAACCTAGCATGAAAAATCTACAGATTCACCTGTTTCTTTGGGTCTTCATTCCCTGATAAAGGATCCTGTGTTAAATAAAAATTATTAAACACATTTAAACACCTTGCTATACGTGAGGAAACAGTCATTCTTCCCCCCAAAACTTTTAACCACCATCACCAAAACAAAGATTCGCTTTAACAAGCACATATCAAAGTTCCCAACCAGAGAAGGAATCAGAGCCTTAATTTAGTTCTTACTTATGTTCTAGATAATTCTCATCCTTTCTGCTATTTTTCTGGTCTCAGGCTCTTGACTTTATAACTATTTGACCAGCTTCCTTGCAGAGATCCTTCAGGAAATTTCTTTTCTAATCTCTCATTCAACCTGTGGTTGACTACCCCAAAATCCTTGGGGAAAAGGCCTGGAGCGGTAGCCCAGCAGTTACAGAGCTTACCTGGCATGGGCGAGGACACGAGTTCAAACCCCAGAACCACGTACATAAAGAAGTCTTGGAGCAACGAAAGTCACATGAAAAACTAAATAAAATTAATTCTCTCTGTCTCTCTGTCACTGTCCCTCTCTCTGAAAAAAAAAAAAATCCTTAGGGAAAAGCTCTCCCCATCTTTGCGGCCTTATTCTTATTATATTGTGATATTTCTCATCATTATTTTCTTACATGCCTATGAAAAAGGGACCTGATTTCATAAGGAGAGATGTAGTTAAACTGTGATTTTATGTTTTCTAAAGTAACACAATGACATTTCCAGCCTCATCATTTTACAGTTAAAACGACGCTTTGAGCCTGGGTTATGCAGAATGTGGCTCTGATTTTCCAATTTGCTTTGGATAGCTCTACTTGACAGCTAAGCTCTTGAACAATCATCTTGTGATACAGAATCTTTAAGAATAACATCAACTTGGGCTGGAGCAGTGGCTCGGTGGTTATGGTGCTTCCCCAGTATGCGAAAGTATGCGAGTTCAAACCCCAGCACCATGTACCCAATGAAGTCTCAGAGCATCAGAAGGCCACATGAAAAACTAAATAAAAATTGTTTCTCTCTTTCTCTCTCTCTCACTGGAAAAAAAAAAAGAATAACATAGGCTAAGATGAGAAAAGGTGATACCCTGACCTTAAACACACAACAAAAACAAGAATCCCCCCAAACCCAAAAAACACCTGTTTGTCCATTGGCATGAACATATGGGAACAATTCTATGACCTCTGTCCCTTTTACCTATGAACCATCCCAATCCGCACGAGACAAAACTGAGAAAAGGGCTGTAAGAATGTCCAGGAGACTCAGGTGGATCTCTCTTGCAGTTCATTAATTTTATTTTATTTTTTATCTGTAGAATGAAATTTTAAAAATGATCTCTTCCCTCTAAGATTAAAAACAGGAAGAGCTTCTCTCTAATAGAATCAGCCGTTGAAGAACACAGAGAGGGTCCAAGTCCCTAGATATTATCCCTGAGTGAACTGTAGGATTTGAAGACTCCGGCATCTTACTGGGAGATTTAGCGACAAGTTCGATACATGAATTCCGATAAACGTTTTATTCAAACCATTTTTTGGTCCATTAAACCTAAATAGAACCCTACACAAAAGGAAGAAGTATGGAGAGCTTAAAGAGAAATATATGTAGTGAAAAGAATATGAAGTTATTCAACTCTCCATCCATCCATCCATCCATCCATCTGTTCCTTCTTCCATACTCTATAAACATTTACAGGGAATCTATTACATAATGGAAAACATGATAGATGTTAAGGATATCAAGCTAAATTAGATATACCAAAGTTAATATATGCTTCCACCTTTTAAAAATGGATTTGAATCATGGAAAGAGCTAAATCGCCTTTTTAACCCACTAACCCTCCCGATAAGTGGGTGATCATATTGAGAAACACTTCAGTCACCAAACATTAAGATAACTGGAGCAGTTGCCTCCACATTTGTCCTCATGTGTGGGCATAGAAATGCATTTGTTGGGGCTGGAGCAGTGGCTCAGCAGTGATGGTTCTTGCACGGCATGCATGAGTACGCGGGTTCAAACCCCAGCACCCTGTACACAATGAAGTGTCTGAGCAACGAAAGCCCATTGAAAACTAGATAAAATTGATTCTCTCTCTCACTGTCCCTCTCTCTTAAATCACCCTGTTTTTTTTCCCCCCAGTGTTATTTAACCACAGTACCGATTGGATTTTGATCATTCTCCATAAACTTCTTAGGAACGAGGACGCAAAGTAATTGGGAATATCTGATAGTTTGGTTCAATCTTCCTCGATTCTACAACCTTGATGGTTTTGCCCACAGAATGCACATGTTTTTAGTTTTCCATCTATTTTTCAAAATCCTTTAGAAAATATCAGGACCCAATCTGGCTCAATTAATTCTACCAGCTCTCATTTAGTATCAGCCATGTGAGTAAATCCTGGTTTCCTTTCCCTGATGGCTTTGTTATATTTTTAAGCTCTCCAAATTTTGTTTGCAATTGTGCGTGCTGGCAAATAAAAGGTTAACATAAAAGACGGGACAACATCTAAGTCTGTTGCCATCATTTCCTGGGTGCTTCTCACTTCAGAATCATTCATACTGGGCTGGAGCGGTGACTGCAGTTACAGCGCTTGCCTGGCATGAGCGAGTTCGCGGGTTCAAACCCCAGCACCACGTACACAATGAAGTCTTGGAGCAACGAAAGTCACATGAAAAACTAAATAAAAATTGCTTCTGTCTTTCCCTTCGGCTCTTTCACTGTCCCTCTTTCTAAAAAAAAAAAAAAAAAAAAAAACCATTCACACTGCTAATGAGAAGAATCAGGAACACCCCTGGGATGTTATGCCTTTGCTTGTGTGAAGGATGGCTAGGCAGTCTCAGCAAGATGACTTCGTGCAATCTGGTTGAATTGTGTGACCTTAGGGTGGGGCTGGCTGCTAGAAAATTTCAACTGAGCTGCCTGTTTTCTTCCTTTTGTTTGAGGGAATTTAAAAAGCACAAAGCAGGGTCTGGAGCGGTGGCTCAGCGGTTACAGGGCTTGCCTGGCACGCGCAAGGATGTGGGTTCAAACCCCAGCACCACGTACCCAACAAATTGTCGGAGCAACAAAAGCCACGTGAAAAACTAAATAAAATTGATTCTCTCTCTCTCTCTCGCTCTCTCTGTCTCTCATTGTCCCTCTCTCTTAAAAAAAAAAAGCACAAGGAAAAATAAAGGAAAGGGGGAAGGAAGGATAAGATTACATAAAGAGGGTCTGGAGTGGTGGCTCAGTGGTTATGAGGACCCAAGTTTGAACCCCAGCACCACATTCACAACTCAGTGTCAGAGCAACAAAGGTCAGAAGAAAAACTAAATAAAATTGATTCTCTCTTCTCTCTCTCTCTCTCTCACTGTCCCTCTCTCTCTTAAAAAAAGATTACCTAAAGAACCTTTAAAATGCAAATTAATAGATTAATAAGTGAAGGAAGTCTAGTAGAGTAGAGAAGAGAGAAGATGAGAGGGGAGGAAGGGTGAGAGGGAAAAGGGAAGGAAAATGAAGGAATAAGAAGCATATTTTGCAGCTCAAGACTAAGACACTAAATAGTTCCCATGCAATCAATAAAAACTGGAAAAGTAAAAATAATAATAATAACCATATTCAAAGGGAGATCTGTAGAGGAAAGAGACAAAGGGTGGGAGGAAGGGGGGGGAGGGGAGAAGTGTGGGAGCAGGATATTGACCCAGTTCTGTTACATCGTGCGCGACTACGAAACACTGTATCCCATCTTTACGTGGAACTATAATATACCAGTGAAAAATGTCGGGGGAAGAAGCATAAGGCAAAACAGCAAAGGGAACATTGGCCAGCAATCACCCAGGGGGAGAGGAGCGGGGCTGTAATGTAGTTAAAACAGGGCTGGACAGAAGGCCTGGGTTCTTCCGCCTCACTTCTGGCTGGAGACCACCAGGAGTGGATTAAGACAGCCAAGGAGGGGAGAAGGGATGCTTCTGGGACTCCTTGACATCGAAGCCCCAGCCACTGTCAGTTCCAAAGCCTGCTGGTGAAGGCTCAGGGAGGCCACAGTCAAGCGGAACAACACAGGACCCAGTAGTGAGGGGATCAGGGTGAAAGCTGATCTTCCTGAGGCTCTGGCCTGGCTGATCTGGGGCGCACTGCTCCTTCCCAGATGCAGAAAACTCTCCCTCGCGCACATCTTCCCTGGGCAAACAGCCAATGCAGAGCCCATGACCCCCAACTGTCTCCCTTACCAAACCCTCACACCTCAAATCAATGCTTCCCTGTCCTAAATGATCCCAGACACAGGCTGCAGACAACTGCAGACGGATCCGCACCCCAGAGCTCACGGATGACTCAGACCAGGTAAGTCTGCAGCTGCTTACCCTTCCTCTCCCGTTGCTTCCCATGAAAGCCATCCAGGAGGCTCCTGCTCACATGTCACCTTGCTGTCTGCCTCCCAACCAACTGGGTGCTTCCCCATGAGGGCTTGCGTGGCAGGGCGTGTCCCCTCCTCTTGGGCACTGTGGGCATCAGGCTGTGTTTTCAGCGACTCTAGTCTGCTGATCTGTCATTCCCACTACACCTCATCATTGATAAAAACGTAAAGCATCTCCAGAGTAGCTCAGAGCAACAGGTAGTGCTGTGTCAACCGGCACAAGTGCACCAGATGCCCGAAAGGGTGGAACTGAGACCACCTCTGCTTTGGGCACCTTACCAGGTCCCAGGGACCCCTGCAGACCTGAATGAGCAGGAGCCGTCAGGTGGTGCGTGGTCGCAAGTCACTGCTGCAGGTCTGAGTGAGCTCAGGATCCTCTGGGCTGATTTCTCACCGTTCACGTTTCAGATTCTCCCTGGGCCTGGAAATTGAACTTTACAGCTCCACTTAATCATGTTATCAAGCCTATCCCTATGCTCTGTGTTCACACTCCTTTACATTAACATTCAGCTATCCCAGGAACACTATGTGGTAAGTAAAAGAAAATCTGAAATCCAAAATGCTCCAAAATTTGAAACTTTTTGAGCATTGACTTTAGTGCCACAAATGGGAAATTCCACACCAGCCTTCACGTGGAACCTTACTGTCAAAACGCAGGTCCAGGGGCTGGAGCGGTGGCTCAGCGGTTCAGGCGCTTGCCTGGCATGCACAAGGATGCTGG